>JBBPMW010000812.1:0-13936 GCA_038090535.1 Tylopilus alboater | reverse complement strand
TTCCAGACTGTTGTAGGCTGTGATACCCTGCACTGTGTTGCGACGGACTGTCGTGCGGCTAAAACGTGTGAAAAGCTGGAGTCTCGGCTACGGAAAAGTGCCAGTTTGCTGATGTTGGCAGGTATTTTCTATCTGGCGGGGGGTTGAACGGACGACCAGTCGAGGATGTGCGTCCGATACCGTTGTGCGTTTTAAGCTCCTGCTGCGTACACACAGGGCGGCATGACGCAAACAAGTTGCTGTATGCTGGATGGCTGTGTGTGGAGCCAAGGATCTTGCCAGTTCAATGTGGAAATGTCATCCGAAACGTGAAGAATATTGCACTTGGAACATAATTTAGCGGTTGCGCAGCGGGAAGACTTAAAGCTTGAAATTTCTCTGATCAACTTGCTTCTCTTATCACCTGGGAAACACCTTCCTTTTTTGTGCAGGGGGTTGGCGTTTGATTAACACCGATAGGAGATCAACTACACACCAGAATGCCGAAATTGCCCCATTGTGCTGTGCCGGAGAGTATAAATTACACACCAAACCCATATAAAACGTATGTACATAACGTATATGTACAATAAAGTAATTATTTATTCAACGGAGACCTGGACCTTGGCCCCCTGTAGATATGTCAAATGGATTACGGGAATGTTGTTTAACATATATCGGAGTGATGTGAATGCGGTGCTCTGACATTATTCACCAGGGACCATACAGCCGTTGCTTTTTACAATGTACAACGGATAATTGCCACCCATATATAGGTCCCATATCAGTTGTATGTACAGTGTATATAGACTGTATATACTTCATATATATCGAAGGCATAGCATCTTGATCGTAGTGTGTTCTTCGTAGTAGACATTTCCACACAACGCCATCCGCGCACACTACAGTAAATCACTTTGCAAACGATTGTCTGGAATAGTTGCAATGTAACGGATTGACGAACATGTCTCCTCGACATTGAGACAAGTCATGTGGAATAAACGGAAACCCTAGAATTACTAATGACAAAAAGCGTGTACTATGGACTGGCAGCACTGTGTCTCTGATAACGTCTCGAACAAGGTGTCCAAAGCAGCTCTGAACTTGCTGGTAATACATGGCGTTGGACCCAAATAGGCAATATCACGGGTATGGGTAACCCGCGCGGGTATGATACCCGTACCTGCGTGCGGGTTTGAACTGGAGGGCGAGGATAGGCAGATGTGGGACGAGGGAGTGGGAGGGAGGGGCGCGTCGTTGCACGTGCAGGTGAGGTGCATGACCACAACCGCGAACAGACAAGAGCGAGGGCACGACCTCGTTGTCGCACCATCGCTGCAACCATGACGGCTTGCATACAAAGACGAACACGAACGCATTGTTCACGTTCGCGTTCGTGTTTGTAGGCGAGCAGGAGGGGTTGGTGGTGAGGTGTCGTCACGAGGTGGGTGCCAGTGAGGATGAGGGAAAGGGAGAGGGTGCGTCGCCCTCGTTGTCTAATAGTATTCAACCCTAGTTCCGATCGGAACCAGTATTCCGGAACCAGTTCCGGAATTTTCCCGTGCTCTTCCAAACTTGGAACCACTGGAAAGGTTCGGAAGCATCGGAACTATTTTCGGAACCACTTCCGAAATATTCCCGCGCTCTTCCAGACTCGGAACTACTGGAAAGATTCAGAAGTGTCGGAAGTGTCGGAAGTGATTTATACTTGCTTAACGTTTACTGACTCTCTTCTTCTTATGTCATCCATTACTACATATTAAACTCTTCTTTCAGGTTCGCTACTGCAACATTGCAATTAACATAATACGAGTATACCTTCGCCCATACTATATATACCTTCACCTTGCTTACAAGCACCTCAGTCGTTTCCGCCATCTTAGGCAGCGGCTGAGGTGAGTCTTTTTACTTAGTCTTTTATTCCTAGCTAATGTACTCTAGCATTGGGCAATCTCTGCCCTTCCTTAGATTCTGTCATTGTCATTGCGTCGCTGTTGTTGTGAGGTGGGTGAGGACGAGGGAGAAGGAGAGGGCACGTCGCCCTCATCATCGCGTTGTCGCCCTTATTGTTGGGTCGTCGTGCTGTCGATGTCGGGTAAGGACGAGGGAAAGGGGGAGAGAGAGGGCGCATCGAGAGGGCGCGCCAATGTCCGTTGTGTCACGTTAACCCACAGGTATACCCACCGCGGGTACGGGTACAGGTACGGGTACGAATTGGCTTACCGGTGCAAAACATGTACCCGCGATGGTGGGTACTGTCAAGGTAAGGAATCGAGGGGACGATGTGGGAGATGCCTTCTGTCTGATTGAATGTTGTCGAAGTCATCGTGGCAGAGACATTAATTGAACTTTGCATCAGGCAATGTTTGGTGTATCATGTGACTTGGAGATTTCTATATTCGTCAGCAAAGACTCAAGCAAGTGTCCCACGCTTGGTTAATATTCCACAAACACCCACAACCAAGTTCTCAACCTCGTCGACGCGCAGGACCTCCTTCCAACATGTCCTCACGTCCTCAGCGTGTGGAGCAGCTCAAAACTTATGCCAAGGACCTTTGCAACACCCTTGAGAAGAATCCAAGTTTATTGAGGTAAGTTGACTTGGCATTGTTTTCACGTCTCGTTACCATTAATGTTTAAACAGGAGATGCGCGTACCATATGCTAGTCAACATGAAAGCTTCGCTTATCATCTTCTGGATTGTCCCAGCAGTAGGAAAGCATCAAGGCTGACGACCATGAACTCTCAATGGCAGACCACTATCCAACATGGGCTGATGTGGTAGATTTTTCGTCGTTCTTTACATCACTTTGTTTCTTTCCTGTCGTGCCGTCGTATATTCCATCAATATAGTCTCTGTTGTGAATTTTCTCAGAACCTGGTGTGAATGAGAGCACGAGGGAACTGCATGATGAGCATATGTCCCATTGTGCCACCCATATCAACTAGATTATGCAGTGTACATCTGCAGGAATGTCCGTCTCATACTAATCTGGGGATATAGTCTGGATATACGAGAAACTTATAAATTGATATATTGAGCAGCATATATATTCTAGATTTGGCACCAGCTATACAACCAACAATGTTGGCATAATCTCTCGATATTCTGAGAATATTTCTTGGATATGCTAACCCTAAGATCCTTCAGGTAAATTTCATAATTGTTCTCTGCAGCTGTGCCGGAAAATAATACATGTACATAATCTGGATATCAGCTCCATCTCCGTCCAAAAAAATGTTGACTGCACAATTTTCCCGAACTCACGTGTACATAGACGACAGGTTACGACAAACACACTCAGCAGCTGCAGGATCCACACTATCTGTGAGTCTCAAAATCAGAGTCTTTGAAAACATTCCTGGGATACCTTGAGAATGTCAAACTAACATGCTCAGGGTCAGGCAGGATCAACGCCCGACAGCTATCTAATCGGTTTATCTAGTCTCAGGTCCCAACTGTTGGAGCACAAGCACTTCCAACTCCATCCACGAATGGTCGTCGGACCTGCACTGAATACAATGTGCATATCACTCCATGTCCATCTTGAGGTATGTACCATCGTGTCCGTGCTCGTTTACTACATATTTACACGATTTCCAACTAGCTCTGTCCCAGTCCCGGTCGATCAATTCGGCCTTTTGAACAAACCAAAGCGTTTTCGGTTTCGCTTGGCTTTGATGTGTCTCAGAACCTCTTGCTTGACCTCCTCCTCGCTGTCCTTGACCTCCATCGTATACCAGACCACCGTCATCATGCCGATCACGGCTGTGAGTACACACCTGTGTACTAGACGACACTTTAGGATGGCTATCATTCCAGGAGCAAACCTACTCACCCGGTCATGGCCAAGATACCCTTTGTCTGCCAACCTATTATGGGTGGATAAGGTCCCAAGGGCAATCCAGACGAGTCCGTCGCAGATGCATGACCAGTGGCGTTTCCTGAAACAGGACAACCTAGCGCCGTACACTGTTCATATACGAATGACGGCACTTGGTCCACGGCTCGCTCCTGGATCTGAAGCGGTGCCTTGATGAACTGAACTGCAAGACCAGATGCCAGATGCCATTCGATGTGACCTAGCCAAAAAAAAAAGGGTGATCAGCTATCTCACGAGCACGATCCGAGTCCGAGAAATGTACAGTAGAAAACCCATGTCCCAGGATTATCCGCAACAACTCAAAGCGTAGCAGACGATCCAGCTGGAATGGTAACAGTGTCGCGGTGCATTGGATTGGCTTGGCCCTTGATCAGTGGGGGGTTCAATTTGGGATCCGTTGAGTTGTACTACTCAATACAATGGACGATCTGGAACTGATGACCATGCAGGTGGCTAACACACCGAGGTCAGCAATGAAACTGCCACACGATCAGAAAAAATGAAGTCGCACAATGGATGTGCTCCCGTGTCTGTATTCTTGATGACGATATCCACGACATTGAGATAATTGAGCATGGTACTATACGGTCCGTATGCTTCTTGTGATGTCGCATTGTGACTGAGTGTGAGAGCCGACACGATTGCAGGCACAATCAGTGAGTTGTACATGTAGCCGTTCAGCATCGCGTGGTTTGTGCCGTCATCCATCGTTTTCGTTCGTCATGTAATAGTTGTCTACATGTCCTAGGTCAGTGCTGTTTTTCCCGACCGCATATGTGATTGAAGAGGTGATATCTGTTTGGGTGCACCTTAGTGAGTCCATGTTAGCATGGATCTTCCAGTTTGAAGATAAATCGTTGCGAGCCTGAACAAGTACAGAGTACCATTGTGCAACAGAGATGCTCAGCATATCTACTGGATATTCTTGTACATCTGTCTATAGGGATGATGTCAATGAGCTTGCAAAAGATCAAGGAGGTGAGAGGCGAGTTGAGGTTGGGAGACTTACACCATCGGCTTCGATGATGCGCATGTCATGACTGTTGATCCAGAAGAAGAACGTGGCGAATGCAGACGTGTTGATGATTCTCAGCCGATATGTGTGGCCTGGAACAAATGGTAACGTTGCATTCTCGTTGAACCCAACCCCAGACGTCATGGGCGCAGGTGAGGTGCCTGATATTGGTGGCAAGTAGGATGTGCCCTGCGCAAAGTACATCAACCCGGAATCTAAACAATCACACGTTAGAATTTGGATTGCAAACTATGACGAATAAACTCTACCTGGATTAGGTTCGATGCCGAGTGGATTGCTAGTACTGATGTAGCTTTGTATCAACATGGCGTGTTGTTCATGATACCAATCGCCAAGAACGACGGTGAACTCTTCATCGTACTTGTAGGATTCATTGGACAGGTGTAAAACAAGTGGGGTACGCAATCCGTCAATATAGTGACCCTGATGGGATTGCGGAATGAAGTGAGCATGAGCTCGCCTGGAACATGAATAGGAAATGCACGCACGGCAGCATGGGCATGAGCCCAGTAGGTGCCATGCTGGCCCGAAGAGTCGATCGGAACAACGTAGTCAAAGGTCTGACCAGGGGGAATGCCACTTTGGATCACATAAGGTGGGTGATGAACACGGAGATAGAATATAAATATACCACTGAGAGACGAGGGAGGCGCCATCCATCCAGCTTGTTGAATTGAAAAACATGCTGTGATGGTGCCAGGTGGTTGGTTTGCTGAGCGAGTTGGTCACATGAAGGAGGAGAGGGTCTGTCGTGTTGACAGAGATTGGAGGTGGTCCGAGTCTGTGGAAGGGGTGAGGTGAGGTGACGATAACGAGGCTGGAAGTGCGTACGGCCAGGACCCATTGATGCCAATGACCCAACGGGGAAAGAGGCCATCCGGGTTGGCATTTTGGACATAGGTGGCATTCCACCACTGTTCCTACATGCCAGCCAGGGAGAGGGTGACCAGCAGGAGGAGGGAAAAGAGGGAGAGGAGCATCTTGGAGGGGAATTCATACTAGGTCTTATGGTATTTATGGTGTGATATCCGCAGACATACCACTCTGCAAGGGCTGCACGAAGAAAAGCTCAACGACAGGGTAACATCAGGTAAACCACCAACCAGGGCTGAGGAATTGTGCAAAAAACATTACGTTCATGAGACTGCTCGACAGAAATGAGAGGCACGCTTTGTTACAGAACTGGGGTGTTCGTTTCTGCCGTGACAAAGTTGATTACCTTGCTTGACAAGGTTTCTCCCACCCCCATAATCGTGGGAACAACTCACCAGGGAAACTCCTTCCTTTTTTGTATTTTTCCTTTTGTATATATCTATCCAAATGTTCAGTATGAAGTAACGATTCACAGCACAGTATTTGATGTTGTACGTCATCACTTCCCTTCCTTTTTCTTGTGCTCTCAGGCTTGTTGTCCTTCACTGAAATACAAATAGGCATGGCAGTGCCTGCCTGAGTGGTGCAGTGGATTTGAATCTTTATGTTGTCACTTCTGCATGCCAAGGGCGACAAGGGTGAGGCGAGGGCAATGGCAGAAAGAGAGCAGAAACAACAGCACAATGCATGCAGAATTGCATGCGTTGTGTCATTGTTTCTGCATTCTGAGGGCGAGGGCGACAAAGGTGAGGTGATGAGGGAGAGGGCATGTTGTTGACGCCGCTGTTGGGTTGACTCGGATGTCGCATCAACGTTGTCAGCTTTGTCGTCGTCATCGTGAAAGGGTGAGGACGAGGGAAAGGGTGAAGGTGAGGGTGCGTCGTTGACGTGACGCATCAATGTCGTCGTCATCATCATGACGAGGGAGAGGCAAGGGTGACAGTGCATCAACTTCATCGTCGCCATTGCGTCGATGTCGCGTTGTCGTCGTTGCTGCTGCGTCGACATTGCGTCGTCTTCGTTGTCACTGCTGCGTCGTGAGGAGCGAGCGAGCACGCATGCGCATGCTTGGGTGGGGGTGTGAGGACGAGGCGTGGGCGAGGTGTTGTCGTTGTCGCTGGGTGTGAGGACGTGCGAGGACAAGCACAAGGACAAGTGCGATGACGATGAGCGCGATGGCATGTTGTCATCGCGCGTGGAGGGAGGGTGGGCAAGGTATCGTTGTCATCGTGTCGTTGTTGCATGTGGAGGACAAGGCGTGGGCGAGGCGCCATTGTCGTTGCATTGTCGTCGTTGCATGTGGGGGCGGGAGCAAAAGTAAGCATGACAAGTGACATGCATCACTCACACAGTGTTCCTGCTCGAAAACAATGGTTCTACGGGTGTCTCCACCCAGTCCTCGTCCAGGGGTTGCAATATCTTGAACACAGCCAACACCTTGGCGATCACAGACCACACAGACATGTCCACGAAGTGTCTCCCGACACAGATGCATCAACCAAATCCATATGTGATGTGTGTGACGTTGTTGGGTTTGAGGGACCCATTGTCATTGAGGAATCGCTCGGGTATGAACGTGTGCAGTTCGGGGTACCTGGTCTCATTGTGTCCCATCCCCCTGTGGACACGGATCGTCAGGATCAAGTGCGAAAGAATGTAGAACGCACTGACCATAAGTTCGCTATGACGATCGCACCTGCAAGGGGGGTCAATAGATGCTCGACAGCTCGAGAAGATTGCACAATATTCACCCTTTGGAATATGTAATCCACCATACATGTCGTCGTCCATGGTAGCGTGGGGGAGCGCTGCGTGGTTCAAAAGGATTGGCAATTTCAACGAGAGCTAACCGAGACACGGAATCACTCACACAGAGGAGCGACTGTATCTGAGCGTTTTCCAGAAGATGGCATCTATGAAGGGTAACAGAGGCTGGTTGCCTATCGCTGGCAATCTGTCGTTGCCCACTACAACGTCGATTTGTACTTGTGCTTTTTCCTGTGCTCCTTGGTTCACCACCATCAGGAAGAACATCATCAGGACCGAGTTGGACTGTTTTACACTGTTGTTGGTCAGGATTCCGTGAATATGTCGATACATACCATCTCCGATCCAGCTAACAAGTTGGATAACATGCATCAGCAAGGGTTCTGGCCAGGAATCTGAACAGCATACCAAAAAACGCGCTCCCAGCCGCTTCCTTGAGTCCTGCCATCCATGATTCTTCGGGCAAAGTTCCCTTTTCTTCCATCTCTCGCAATGCATCCTGTATCATCGACAGCGTGACGCTATCGCTCGGCTACAGAAGCAATTAACCTGCGCACGAGATAAGCAATCGAAACGATCATTACCGTGACTGCTTTTTGAAGGGCATACTCAAACAGCCGTTGGAGATATTGCTTGGAAAGCTCACATGCAATCGCCATCTCCCTCTTGAATGACATACCAGGAAACCATGACGGGAGGTAGAGCACTTTAGATAGCGTCGCCTCGTGATTGAAGATGAAATATGAGATGTAATCAACTCACACCACGGGAATGCACCAACCGTAACAGCAACGTCGGGGTGTATAACAGGCATGACGATGCTCAACACGCTTGCCACGATGTCGACGAGTTCGTCCTCGCGAGATACTGGGTCGTAGTTATACATGCTGTTCATAATAACCGCTGCAGTGTATCTCGATGGAGAGGTCAGTTTGGTCTATCACCACATTCAATCTCGTATACTTACTCGAACACATGATTATTGAGTTGTTCTGGGGAATCCAGAAACTGCCGGAGGAGATAGCATGCCTTGCGGTGCTGGGAGGGTAGAAATCTGTGTACCGCATCGGGCCTAAACGTCTGGTGGAAAAACCGCCAGTGCAGTCACCATCGATCACTATATGGTAAAAACACAGAATTGAAACCCAGTCCACACCTGGAGGCTGAAGTGGAGTGAGATCAGCAACACGACAAGCATTTTAAAGAGAAATGAGAACCCAACATTTCGATGGCGATGAGGTGTAGTTCGGCTGTGTCAAAGACCGCTCAACCTCACATTTCGACGATGATGTCTTGCATGTTTGTATGACCTGTTCTATTATCTGTTCTTCGCTCTGCGCAGAACATTCCATTGACTTGTTGCTTGTCCATGTGATGACCCCATTGGTGTCGAAAGAGGTATGTTTGATTTGATTAGCTTCCTGACGTGGCTGTCCTGCGCTCACGTAATGCAGCCCTTGTACCATAGTGACATTGGACAATGGGCTGTATGTAAAAAACAAATGCGAGGACTCACAACTGGGTAGAGAGCGTTCCCTGTTCGTAAACATCATTTTCCTTTCCGGTCCCCTCACCAGCCCATGCTGTGGGCCCTGACTCCACTCGCGTTTGCATCATCTAACTGGAAGAAATGTTCTCAATGGTGTGTTCTTCAGCTGACGGCGTTTGTCGTGCATAGAGCGCACCCCCAGAGGCAACAAAGCGCTTCGTCTATTCAGTAGTACATGGGCTCATTCGATTATCCACAACAGAGCCGCCTTGGGTATGTTTGTGAGTACAAACAAAAAGATCACTCGAAGGAGAGTTTACCTGGACAGCTATCCATGGGGTCGACTCACTTTTGGTCTTCCCTCGTCTCAAGTAGAGATGTTCAGCAAGAGAACTTGTGAAAAATTAGTTTATATTGTAGGTCAGTGATCTCTGATTCACGTACTTGCGATGATGAATCTCAAATTGGACTTCGCCGAGCACCACTGCAACAGGAGATGGCATCGTCGTGTTCTTTAGTGACGAATCAATGACAATGGCCTGCTGTGCCGTGCAATTTACAGAAACATTCTCTTCATTTGTTACCATCTGGTTATCCTCAATGGTCCTAACAGGCTCTGTCACCTGGGCCATAGGAGAACTGCGACCATGAGCAATTTTGTCACGGTCGTCCAGTATGACTTCGGTATGCTCTGTATGTTCCTTGTTTCGAGACTTGGCAGCAGCTTCAAATGCAACAGCAGCAACGGCGGCCGTTGCAAGTACTGCAGACATCACCAAACCCTCTTGCCTCAAAGAAGTTGCTTTGCAGCTATCATTATCAGCACTAATCTCAGTTACCTTTGTCTTGTCTTCGGATTTGTGCACGACATCGTGATCTTTGATCGCGTTGCGATGATATCTAGAATCACTCGTTAGCACAAATGACGTAAATGATACTATATTTTACCTGGTTTCATGGCTCTTCTGTCTAAGACCATCTTCTTTGCATCCTCTCGACGTGACCAAGGAGCCATCAGAAACCCCTTCGTGTTCCAAGTACTTGCTAAGAGGCACCTGATATTTCTGACGGGCGCTCGGAGCCGTCGTGTGCGTTGCCTCATCCTGACTGATGACATCCACTGCATTTGCCTGTCAGAACTGCTCATGTTCACATTTGCCAAGGCAACACCCTGCATCGGGAGGCCTAGGAAGACATCAGATGTTGATGAACATGTTCAGCACAAACACCTACGGATGTACTGGGGCAGCCACATAAACTGGGTTAGCTGCTGTCACCTTGCGCAATGTTTCCATGTTTAATTCCGTGGCCTTATTGGCTTGCAACAGCTTGCCAGAGACAGATGGAACGGGTTTCCGCACCAGGTGGTGTTTCTCTTGGGCCTCATGCACACGAGCATCTGAAGAGAACAAGTCAGATGTCTTCATCTTCACATCAGTCTGCGAGTGGAAGCTGATGTGTGCCATTGTAACCTTTGTGGTTTGAGTATCGTCATATGGGCTGGAAGAGGGGTGAAATTGGGTCCCATTAGCATCTGTGACATACAAAGTGGTAGAACGTCTACCTTGATTCTCAAAATGGAGATTGGGAAACACTCACATCCTTAAAGGAATTGTCCATTTTGGGGGACTGGATTTGAGTCATATCACTGTGCGAAGACCGGATGAGACCCCTTTCCATTTCATGGACATGGATGCCAAGTTCCGGGACGAAACCGCGATCCCTTACGCCCGTGTCGTCATGTTGGACAATATGCTACGCAGTGGGCGGCTTTGGACCACATGATTGTGGACCCACAGGCGAAGGATGCCTGTCGCGACCCTTGGTTTCCAAAGACCAAGAGTCCCCCACAGCGAAGTCCAGTTGTGTCTTTTCCGAAACACGCTCGTCGAGCTCAATGCGCTCCAGTTGAGCCTGTGCACCTGGTCTTGCGCTTGCGGCATGTCTGAAATGCAACGTCAGAAAACGATTCTCACACGAAAAAGGACTTCCAACATCGTGTCAAAGAGACATTGATCCTCATCTTTAAACTTTTCCTGAACGATCGTCGTGCTCGCAGCACGTGCACATTCTGAGGTCCAGGTTGTTGCATTATTGATTTCATCAGCATCCATGATCAAAGGGAAAGGAAAAACAACTGGGGAATCATCAGCACAACTTGAAGCAACGGAAGTGACTACAGCCGCAGCCTCAAGCATGGATGAAATGGCATGGGTGGTACTCGAAGATGGCTCCTGTTTACCAGACGGTACTGCATTAGAGTTGAATCGGCTGCGACGAGCCTTGACATTGACTGCAAGAGGCCTTATCTGATTGCGTGGGGATTCTGGAAGCTTGCGACAGTCGATGCTAGGAGATACAACAATCAATGGCACTGCAATGGGTGAGCTCAGCAGTTGCGGATGCGCTGATTTGTCACCCTTAGACCGATTGGACCTGACTGACGACTCTGCTGGGAATTCCGCTACTACTGAGCGGTGCAATTCAGTGATGACTGCATTTCTGCGGCCTTGGGCTCCGTGGCTACCAGAACCTTGGATCATATGATTACGATTGATACCAAATGTCACTGATGCAGCCTTGCTAAAGAATGATCAACTCGCGGTACCGCCACAAAGAATACCATGAACCAATCTTCAACCTCCTCTTCCATGTTGGCAAGCGATGGTCTGATTGTCCGAGGAGGGGTAGCCGTACTGATCGGTAATGGCTGGACCGAGGAGTCCCGGGGTACAGGTTGAGTGTGGGGCTTTCCTTGATGAGAGCCTGCACCAGCCCAAGCTTGGGTGGTTGCATCCAGAGCGCTCTCGGCACGGTTATGCTGGGCGATCTGAGAGGCTGGTGTAGCGTGTGCGTTCAACCCAGTTTCCGTATCATTGAAGGAACTGCCATCTTCTGTATACTCAGCATGAAGTAATGAATGACGGTATCCTGCTCCAGATAGATTGGACCCAGGTAATTGACGACTACCAGTCAGCGGAGAAGATACTCTGGCCGCACTGGATGACTTAGCATAGCTACAATATGGCTCAGAGAAGAGGATTTGAGAGACAAAACAGGCACGAACGTCAGACGGCTAGGAGATACTTCGCTCTCAACATCCTGATGTTTGCATCCGATGATATGCCCAATAGAACGAGCCTGCTTCTTAGGAGAGGCAGCTGCGAGGATCGAATCAGCGCAACCATCGAATGGTTCTGGGAGTGAGAAATGACCAATAGGGGAGAGACAGGTGTTGAGATGAGAACTCACAACTATGGGTACATTGTGTGGGTGACTGTCATCATTTAGTTGCTCAAGAGTGGTTTCTACGCGCTGAGAACTTGTAAGACGAGCTGGCAACATCGCTGAGAGCAAGCGAATTCGATGCAGAGACTGAGACTGCTCATAAGTCGCTGAATCTAATCTCCTTCACTGATGGTCAGATCAGTAAGGTTGCTCCTAGTGTATGGATCAATCCTCGTAGATGAATGGGAGCCAGAAAACAAACTTGTGAGATTGGGTGGTAACGTTCAGCTTGCGGCTCCTCTTGTCTACCTGCCCGACTTCAGGGAACAGCTTCAAAGATGGTTTGGCTGATGACCTTGGTACCTGGCCACCTTCGATGTTGGGGGAGCCACACCCACATCTGAGAGAACAAGAATGTCCCTGTAGAGCTCGTGGTGTGGGTTCAACAGTGAAAGACTTGCTAGTTGCATCCAAGTCATCTTCGTGATTTGTGGGGAAAATAGAAAGAGGTGCACTCTGAGCGAGTTGCACAGCCACCCTCGCTTTCTGGGTCTCTGAGGAACATATCTCCTCTATCACACGATGGCTAATGGGGGACAGAGGCGAACTATAATGATACTTGTCGATGGGGTAGCTAAGGAGAATATATGAGTCAAAGAATTGGCGACTGACATTAACGATGGGTACCTCCTCTCCATAGACATGGCATAATGATCTGGAATGACATCACGGGAACCACAAAACTATTATAAGACCCTTATAAGATCCTTATATGCTGTCCCATTGGCAAATGTTGAATATTTGATTATAAACCCCTTATAAACCTAGGGGATTTGGTACATACATGACCAACTGACAAAAACATGACATCAGTCATGTTATACCATATTTGGGCAATATATGTAAGCATTGTTGTATCTCACCAATGATTGTAATTTATGACCATTGTGCAAGTTATATCAGTGTGATGCATGTTGCCAACAGTAGCAGATAAGTTCGTACTTGAGCTACACTTCTCTACATCATATATATTGCTGATGAGCGTGATGGGATGTAAACCCATTATATGTGTAGGTCCATTGCGCAAATTATATCTGTGTGATAGGGATTGCCAACAGTAGCCACTAAGCTCAACATTAGAAACGAGCCTGGGTCATATTGTTATTATACAGACCACTAGCCCATTTTGATGTTAGGCAGGGATCTTGCAATGAGGTATATTACCAAGCTTGTTCTCTTCTCCCAAGTACTCCAAACTATTTTTGCATTGCACTGAAAACAAGCAAGTTGGGATATTGTCGACAAAATGCTATGATTGATATGTTAGATGTATGAATAAAAATCCAGGCAGATGCCATCAGAGACTGAGGATATACTTGTTTGCACTGACTGTAGTCCTTGATCTGCCTGCCTGCAGGTATCATTCTTTTCTAAATTCCCAAGGTAGATGATATGGCCTTTTCTTGTGGGTGGTATCCTTAATTCATTGGTTTGGCACAGTATATTGCAATCAGAGAGTTTGATATATCACTAAAGATTAAGATTGATTGGAAAACTCTACACTACCCTACTCTGCACTGCTGCATTGTCAGTGTGGTGCTTCTTGAACAAGGCCACCACTGATGCCTTTTCTACATTCTGTGGGTTGTATTCCAGAATGGCCTTGTGACCAAAAACTTC
>JBBPMW010000811.1:0-13937 GCA_038090535.1 Tylopilus alboater | reverse complement strand
GCATGATCGTCATCCAGCGTGAACGCTTGAACGAACAGACACGATATCCAACTAAGCGTTCCTTTCGCTGTGCGGCAAGATAGGCACGGGGTTCGGGACCAGAGTCCTATAGCGGCATTTACAGAGAACCCCCGATTACTTCTTTTCCTCGCATTGGGCCAGGCCAGGAATCGGTGATTCCTTGAACGCGTACCTGTAACCAGGCGCGATGGACGAGCGGCCACCCCGCTCGAAATTGTCCAGCGACGGCATACCAATGGTGACCTTCCTGGTACCGTGACTTGACAGCATGTGAGACCCGACGGAGGAGGCTCAATAGAATGGTGGTGGCGTCTGATGAACAAAAGGGGCGATACTCCGAACTTGTCGGCATTCTCATGCAGACCGCGCGCAGTGGCCACCGCAACGCATCCTGGAAGCGCGAAGATTGGTTATGCCTAGACTTCAGCCATGGCTGCCCAGGCGGAATGAAGGAACCAAGCGGCGATGGCATGATCCTTGTTCCATTTCCAATACCACGGCACAGGCCTTTGGGAAATGATCCAGGGTCGATATCTTATGCATGATCCGCCACCTTGAAAAGGCTCTGCAACTTAAGTACAAGGGGCATGCGAGAGCGCGGGGCACGGAGTGGCGCGGGTGGGTACCTCACGGTCACGAATTGGTCGTTAACAGGCGGCCATTGTTGGTAATGACAAAGTTCGGAATCGGAGGCAACCTTGGTAATATGTGAGCGAACTGACCAAACAGAATGACTCTTTGTTAGGTCCGGGCGTCGGGCGGCGCGCAAAACGTAAAAGATGTTGAGGCGTGAAGTAATCAAAGTAGACCCTAGGGATTATGTACGCATCTGCACAGAACGGCGTATCTCTTCGGGCCGGCTCTTCGCATGCCACGTCCGACGTGCATGCTTCAATAGATGAACCGCCGAAGCGGGTGTCATGCCTTCCATGCGCTTAGCTGCACCCTGCATGATAGTCGAACAGTCAGATGGAAAGTCAAGCAAGAAGTTGTGTATTCACCAGTGTCGTAGGCCTAAAGCGTTTTAACCTCTCTCTCACTTCTTCACTCAGTCCTCTGACCTGTGTATAATCCATATCAGGATCAAGGAGAAGGGACTCATCCGCATGGAATGCCTCCACATCCGCGCGCTGGCGAGCGAGATGGGGTGCATACGTCGCTGACGTTTTGATTAGCTATCAGCGCGCATACACGGTGCTCTAGCTCACCATCGGTGATCATTCGGGATATGATGTGTGGCTCAAGATCCGGGAGGCCCTGGAGAGCGCCACTACGTACAAGATTATCCAGCGTTACTGAAGGCATGCTCAGTACGTCAAAGGCACTGTCAAGTGTAGTCAGAAAAGGTGCTGGACAGCATTGGTAAATACCTGCCTCCTCATAACGCCGTCCTTGGTCACCATGATGCCGTACATTTCCCAATGCTATTACTCCTATCAACAAATTATATAGGGCAAACGATTGCTCACAGACCTGAGGGCTCAGGACTATTGACTTGAGAAAACCCGTCCCGTGTTGTATTGCATCGCGATTGCTTAGATATTTTGCCCAGCGTTCCGCCGATATCAAACCCGCGGCGCGCCCTGCGAAGAATGAATAAAGTGACATCAACCATTTGCAAAGGCGCGCACCTCTCTCGGTCAGTCTCGTGTCCGCGTTGTCGCATCGAAGCGTCATGCGATACTCGGAACGAGAAGTGAACATTCGGTCTATGATTCAACATTAGTAGTGTGGGCTGACGAAACTAGCACAGCCGCTGACATGGCTCCTCTGCTCCTTTGGTCACAAGATCATCGATCATGACACCCATGTATCCATCCGCGCGGGTAATGGAAAGCGGTGGTTGATTCAGTGCGACGAGACCAGCGTTAATGCCGGCAATGCAACCTTGTGCTGCAGCCTCCTCGTACCCTGTTGTCCCATTAATCTGCCCTGCAAGGAAGAGGCCCTAGCGAATAGTCAAGAGATGCATAAAACGGATTAGCGGGGACCCACTTTGATCCTCTTGGTTTCGAGCGATGCTGTAGACTGTCTTAGGCGAACGAGAATTCAAGATAAGATATAACTTACGATGAAGTTCCCGAGGATCAATGTGATCATATTCAACTCCATACGCAGGTCGAACCATGCGGACGTTTTCTAGTCCTGGGACTGTACGCATCATATGCTCTTGCAGCTCTTCGGGCATGGAACACGATAAGCCATTAGGATATATTAGGTCTGCAACAGTCTCAGCGAGAAATTCTCTAACAGTTCATTGATGCTAACCGGAATCGTAACCCTCGGGTTCCAACCACACCTTATGACTACCCTTGTGTCCAAACCGAGTGACCTTGGCCTCGAGAGAAGGACAATAGCGTGGACCTGACGAAATGTGGTCGAAGGACGAAGATGTTCACCGAAGGAGTGCGTACCTTTCTTAGTCTCTTGGATGTGAACGCTTAGGTGCATACTCTGCTTGATGAGTTCGTGAGTTTCGGGGGTGGTATGGGTCATATAGCACGTAATCTGGTTATGCTACAGGGACGAATATCAAATGAACGAACCACAGAGCAGCTAAGAAAGACATTACTTCATTATCTACTTTATGGTTTAAATATGAGAATGGATGTGGTGGATTGTCGCCTTCTTGTTTGCCTAGCCGACTGAAATCTATGGTGCTTTTGTCCAGCCGTGCAGGAGTGCCGGTCTGCAAACGCCCAAGCTGGAAGCCGGCTGCTCGCAACGAAGCGGAGAGGCCAATTGCCGGTGCTTCGTTGAATCGACCAGCTGGAAAGCGTTTCATTCCTGCAATGGGATTGGTGCCTGAAGTACACTACAGATCAGAGCACTCACCGATATGTATCTCGCCTGACAGGAACGTCCCGGTGCAAATGACGACCTGAGAGCATGGGATTACATCTCCAGTTTCTACGATATTACGATTAGTATGCGTTTCCATAGGTGCACTAGTTATTGACCTAGTCGGACACCTGTCACTGTACCCCAGACCGAGTGCGTGGAGCTGGACGAAGCCATCTGATGGTCAAAGACAAGATCAGACACGCTAGCAGCACGGACATCCAGATTAGGATAGTTGCATATAATATCTTGCATGTGTCGCTTGTACAGTTTGCGGTCAACTTGCGCTCGCGGACCCTAGAAGTGTACCCATGGAACGTTAGAGTCAACGTTCAAGCATCTCTCACGTACCCAAACCGCTGATCCCTTGGACCTATTCAACATATGGAACTGTATGCCCGCCTTGTCTGGTGAAAGATGAACAGTCAAGATCGACAATTCGCCAAAGCTATTGCCCACCTGTGACCTTTCCCATGACGCCATCCAACGCGTCCACTTCTCTGACCAATGTCCCTTTTCCAATGCCGCCGATGGATGGATTACACGAGAGCTCCCCAATTGTGTCCAGGTTTTGCGTGATCAGTAACGTTCGGGCTCCAGCTCGCGCAGCTCCAGTAGCCGCCTCGCAACCCGCATGACCGCCTCCAATGACGCAGACTAACGCTGCGTTAGACTAGATCGAAGGCCGAAAGTATCAATGCAGGCATACCGTCGTACTGTTCCCGGGTTGTTGTCGAAGTAGAGCTGAAGCTTTTTGCGCTTTTTGGTCGGTTGGTCCTGGCGAAGGATGGGTGTATTTGAGGAACTGAGGTCGAGGGGCACAAATTTGGCCGAGGTCGAGAGCATCGAGTTAAAGAAAGGGTGGTGAAAGCGCTGAATGAGGAAGATGACAGTGTGATATGGGGGATTGAAACACACGTCCGTCGCGTGGCTGCTACCAGAGGGCTGCGGTGCATTTTCGGTTTCCTACCAAACTGCGGGAAAACGCTGGGAACGACTGAAAAAGTCTTTAAACCCCAGAATGCGAGCTTTACACACTAGTGCAAGTGCCAATGGTCCCCTTGGCGAATGGCTCGAGGACTTCAAAGTAGTGAAGACTCGGAGAACTTCGCTGGAAGTAAATTCCCACGTGTATTAACTCGAGCGCCGACGACATATCTCGTTTTGGAAAGTCTCCGTACTTCCCGTTCAACTGCCATCTCCCCTTACAGACTCGATCCTATGCTTGCGATCGTACGATGACTCTCGGATGCTGCATTAATTTCTTGGGTTGGCCTGCCTGGGATCACCTCGGCTCCGATGGCTCTGCATGATTCACACCATCATTGTAGCCTGGCAACGAGTGTTACCCACAGTGGATGTCCGCCGCGAACTCTTGATCTTACTAGCACTCCAGAAGGATATTTTCTGCCTCCATATTCCAGAGGCTCATTTGAACGATGTACACTTCATCGTATGACGAACTACTATCCTTCCTACATTTCAACGACGTGGTGAGTGGGGAATTGGATTCGTATCCTAGTTACGATTTATGTTGTCTCTAGGCTGCTCCAGTATCACGTCACTCAGTCAATTGCCCTTGGGAGACTATCGCATGTATTTCACAACGCCAAGAATGTCCCTGAAGTAGAACGACCCATCGGCCCTCACCGTGTTCAGTGGAGATTCTTTCAGCACGTCGCTCGAGAGCGCCGTGACGAAAGGTGAACTGTTCATATGGTACCAGTACTTAACCATCTCCAGATCAATATCGCGTGCTATGGGAATCATGGTCCATGACACCTTATCCATCATATGCTGACGTTCACCTTTCTACTTTGATTTCGGGGAGGACGTCTTGGTCAACCTCTCTCAAGGCTGTCCTTTTCCCTGGCTGCTGGCCAATGCAGCGCACGCTGACGGACGGCTGATGGCTACAGCCAGAGAGTATCCCGTGCTCGAGAGGAAAGGGTACAGAATTGGCTTCTTTGGCCTCGCAGGAACGTTCGTTGCACGCGCACTGAAAAAAAAATCTGGCTGGTTTGCTTATCGATAGCTTCAGAGACTGGCCATCAAACTGTCAGCACCTTCCTGTGGATTGCACCATCCTGGATCCTGTGTCTGTGGCGCAGCGCATTTCAAAGTCACACCGTACCACACACAATGTTGATATCGTCATCGCAATTACTCACATGCGTCACGAGGAGGACGCTCCGTCGCCAAGTCTTGCGACAGGGACACCGATTTGATTCTCGGGGGCCATGACCGCGATTTGGCTGTGCACGGAGTCAACGTTAATGCGATGGACGGTACCTTCGAGGGAAATATTAAACTCGTCAAATCTGGTACCGATTTCAGGAATTATAGCGACATCAAGATGCGGCTTTCTCGGAAGAACGGAGAGGCTTCTATAGGGTATATCAAAAGTGGCCTGACCGCTCTCAGCTAGCGCATGATGCTCTACTAACGTTCCAACAGTCAATCAAACACGTAAAATAACCTTGGCAGACGACCTTCCCGATGATAGCGGCAGGATCCACCACATCCTCGCCGAGTTCCGCGCGCGTATTGAGGACACGGTTGATAGGCCACTTTTTCATAGTGCCGTACCCCTGGACTGCCAGTCATTCGAACACGAGACTAACATTGGAAATGTGTTGGCAGACGCAGTCCGGGCATACTACAACACCGACATCGCACCCATCAAGTCTGGCAGCCTGCGATGCGACAGGATCATCGACGCCGGCGTCATCACCATGAAAGGCATGGTCGGTGCGCATTATCACCCGTCCCAAGCGCCTACGCCTAAAAGTAGATGGGCGGCCGCCCTACTAAATGCCGCCACAGATATTTTACCGTTCGACAACCCGTTAGTGGTGAAGCGCGGCCTTCGGGGACGGACCGTCGCGGAGGCGCTTGAGAATGCCGCCTGCGATATTATCGACGGGCGGTTTCTCCAAGTCCCAGGAATCACGTTCAATGTTGACCGACGGGCGCCGGTCGGCTCCTGAGTACATGCTGTGCACCTTGCGCCTCGCCACACATCCGGAGCTCCGGCGTCGCCAGTTCCCGAGATCCCGCTGGATAGAGAAAGAGAGTACACGGTTACCATGGTCGCGTTTATCGCGCAGGGTTTCGACGGTTACACGCTATTCAAAGACACACCCACTCTGGTTGACGAAGAGGGGGCGATGACGGATTCGTCACTTCTCCTGCAGGTGTTCCGACGGAATGAACATGATGTTTACGGAACGGAGTCAGGTGTGTCCATTGATAGAGCACGAGTCGCCATCATTCTCGGGGGGACTGCCTGCGGGTTACCGTTCGTCTTTTCATCGGTGCAGGGTCGGATAAGGTACATTCGTCGATGTGCCTCCTGACGGACGGATATGTACCAATGTCAATTCCATCTGCGCAATAAGCGGTGGTGCTTCACAGTCCTTATGAACCATGTCAGTTGTTATACGGATCACATGCAATTGATGAATAATATGTTGATAAATATTATACCATCCTTCGACCGAGTTCCCAAGGGTCTGATCGCCACATGCGTCACAATACAGGAGGCATCATTGGACATTCTCAGGTCAAGGCACAGCGGCCTTCCCTAGCCTTATCCAAAGGCCACTCTAAATCATTTTCCTCATCAACGAACTACCTAAATGCGGAAACAAATCGCATACCTTGACGAACAATGTCATAGCGGCTTCAGGCCGAATCATCTCCACGGCCTGGCGGCCACGTCCATGTTTCCATTCTGGAGGGGGCAGTGAGGACCATGGTTGGGCATCCGTAGCCAATGTAAAGGTATCAAATTGTTGCATCAGCCTGACGAGGAAAAACGAGGCTTCATTGTATGCGTAATTCTGACCGATACACTAAATAGGCAGTGGGCGGGCTCTCAGCACCTCATCACGTGGAAAGTGAAGCATCCAGAATACTCACGATACGCGGTCCAGCGCTGAATGGGGTGAACATCATGGGGTTTGAAGTAAATCTCGATAGCCTGTCGGGATCAATCCAACGTTCTGGATCAAATTCATCTGCGTCTGCGCCCCATAGTGCCTTGTTTCGTTGCATCAGAAGAGTTGAATAGAAAAACGCTGTGCTTTTGGGCATGTAAAGGGGTATATCCGATGCAGTGGAGAACGTTTTATCGGGAGGTGGGAGGGTGCACGAGGTTGGTCGACTTTGACGCTGATTCAGGGGTACGGGTGGGAACAATCGGAGAGTCTCATCGATGACGGCCTTCACTACCGGCGGAAAAGTTAGTTACCGTTGTTGTCCATTGTCACAAGATCCTTACTGTATCTTAGCTTCTTGATGGTTTCATACGTGGGTGCGCTATAGCCACACACATCCATCACTTCTTCCCTGAGTTTTCGCGCGACATTCGGATGAAGAGCAAGGAAGTAAGTGACGTATGTCAATAAGCAAGCCGTCTAATTTTGAATAGGCAGAAAGTTGTCAGAACACGAGAACACTGTCTTCGATGAATACGCACGGTATCTCTTGCGGCAAGTAATATATTGAGCAACTGGTCCCGAATAATCCCGACATCTAGATAGACCTTAGCGAGATAATGACACCAGGATACTCACAACAAACCCTCGGTGCTGTCAGCAAGGTGCTGCAAGAACGTTTTTTCCTCGAGGTTTCCATTGATGCCAGCTTCCTTCGACGCGGCCTTCTCTTGCAAAGTCTGGCGGACAAGTGGGTCAATCCACTGCCTGATAGTATCCACATGGGGTGCTGTCTTGTCGTTGAGTAGCTCAAACACGGGCCAGATGGTACCCGTGCGTCCACGAACAGTTATAATTTGCTGCACCGCCTCGAACGCCTTAACAAATGTCCCCCAGGTATCATCTGTCGTGGACCCACGTTCGCCCACAGCCGCCCAACCTGGCGTCGGCAGTTGTCCTGACAATGTATCCAAGTTTTTTCCGAACAAGAACTCCGAGGCAGCGTCGATGGTGAAGCGGGAATAAAGGTCCTGCACGTCGCAAGGCTGATTTGCAGCTGCCATATCTGACAATATTGAGAGTGTTCGACTTGAATGCCTGTCGAACAGCTCGAAATCTGAAATTCTGTCTCGCGCAAAGAATGGGCGTGCGAGCGCTCGGTGCTTCAACGAACCTTGAGCATGGTTTCATTCGACATGCTGGATACTTACTGATTTCCACATCTGTTGAAAGAATGAATACATGATGTGTCAACGGTCAAAACGGATACTGGCCTGGTCATCACGGTTGAAGATTCCACCCCCCAGAAAGTTTTCCCTGCAAGTAAGTTGAGGGTTGCGAGTACCGAAACGGCTCAAAAGCTTACATCCGCTCTCGTTGAGCGGTCCCGCGCCAGAAGTGATTGAATCCTGTCGCCAGGACATATTTGGTATGTTCCTCATCCATGGAAATGATCTATGTTGCAGCAGATGGATGTACCAAGCATCGATCCATAAAGGGACGCGGTACTCACATTGTCCATCCACAGGAAGCGAGTATTTAGAGTAGTGCATTGGTACTCTTCAAAGAGCTCCAGATATTGGCTGTAGATGTAACTGGACGCGAATGCTTTCCTCATTTTGAGCATCACGTCGATGTTTCCTGGCCATTTCCCAACGACGCGAGGTATAAGCCTTGCGCCGAGCTGCCTCGCCTCCCGCCTTTGGACGAGCTCGGTGTACTGGACTCTCGCGATAGCTGCCAGGATAATGGATAGCAGGTACGCGGGTAAGGACCACCATCCCAACCGAACGCGAAGGAGATGTGCCAAAGCCGAGAGTACCAAGGGGGGAAGCCCTACGGCACGGAAGATGTCCTTGATGATACGATGGCGAAAGTTGACACCCTCTGGTGAGCTGGTCATGTCGGATCAAGTAGGGGGGGGGTAAAAGGTAAGGACATGTCGCGATCCGGTGGGAGTAAATGTATGGTTACAGTCGTCACACCGAAATACAGAATATTCGTTTCGAAAATCCAAAGAGACGGCGAACTTCCGCCTGTGAAAGCGCAACCCTAATTGATCCTGGGCCCATCAGGTAAGTATAAGCGGAGCTTGAGATGCGAAACTTAGTGCACTTACAGTAGCAAACATGCTCTCGACGTGCACCTCGGCATTTCTTTGCTGCGAACAGTTCGGACCTCGGATACTCCGGACCCCGGCGGCGACATCTGCAGCAGCTTCGGCCCCTACAAAAGCCGTGCATGGCACAAGCACTCGTAACCTATGTATACAACGCAAGCGCATGCTCGGAGCGCGCGCTCACCGGCACTCGGGCCCTGGAACAACAATATGGGCGCATTCTATCTCGCAACCTGGAACAGCTTGAAGGCTGGCACGTCTCGTAACCAATACCAGATCGTATCCATTTTTAAGTGGATCAAATGGAGAGACGTCGCATTCAAGTTCAGCGCTCTAGAGACCCGAATGGAGATGAATAGGTGACCCGGTTAAGTTGGGAACAAACAAGAACTGAGAATGTTTGTACATAACTCGTGACTGGGCCCGGCTGGCGTCATACCAAATGAAGCACTGTGGCTTATCTGACTCTATGATAAGTCCTTTACATTACCATTGGAATCTCCACTATCGCGCTGAAAATAATACGAGTCACATCACAGATCTAGATACGCCATGGCGATCCGAATTCCTTGCAGTAAGCGCCGCGCGCGCATGAGCGACCTCGAATGTGCATTCTCTTCATCAATTTTCTCACAATGCGAAAAGTGCAGTGGTGTACACAGCTGGGCCCAGGGTGACGCCGCCACCTCGCGGTGCAAGAGTTTCCGAATGGTAGCGAAGATGATATCACTTGATTATCGCTATCGATTCGGCGGTCCAATGAGTGCCATGGATCTCGGAATCTTCCTTGCAAAACTGACTTGGACACCCTCAGTCGGCCGAGTCCGACAAGCACAATTGCTGCCTGGCTTATGAGTGAAGGATAATCAGTTTCAGTGACCTTTTCAGGCGCCCAGACATTTGTTTCCGCGGTCAAGGACCAAAACGTTCACACTCCACCCAGCTCCCCCACCAGGCATCCTGGAACGAGTTTCGTGACCAGGTTTCAGATTAATCAATCTTCTGTCAGCAGGTGTAACACTAACAATGTACGTACTGGTCCAACTTATCGCGTGTCAGAGCCAACTAACGAAAATCTGGAATGTATTCAATTCGGAAACGATCGATGAGACCAATCACTCCTAGTTATCGATTCTGACCTGCGCGTGGCCAAAGTGGGGGTTTCGTTAGCAGGGTCACAAAATTGCAGGAGTTCGTGTTCCAGTTGAAAAGAGATTCCATGTGACCCAATCGCGGACCTGTTCGCTTTTTCAGCCTCAGCGAGCTCAATGGGCTGGCAGTACAGCTTGTTTATGAATGCGCTCGTCCATAGTCCGAACGTTGCCCATCCTGCGTTGAGTGTCTAAGATGTCGTGTCGTCGGAAAATGCAATGGGCATTGCCACTTTCAGGTTCGTTATTGCGCAGCACGCAGGCTCCGGGAGGGCTGTGACGAAGGTCGAAATAGTACAACAAATCGGATATCAGAATATATCGGCCATAAGGTCTCCCCTTTCACCAATGGCCCCTGTAGGTACCTGATGCCCTAAAGCATCAACATCGATCTCACCATCTGCGTCTACGTCATCTCTGTTAAGCAAGAATGCGGGGTCGGTGACTTCTGCAAGGAGCTCTTCTCGCTCATCCAGTTCCTCCTTTCTCATCGGTACATGCGAGATGTGCACCACTTGCCACTTGTCCACATAGGTTTCATTGACCTGCCAGGAGTGCGATGAGTTTCAGAAGCACAAGACTGCGCCGTCACCTACGTTCGTTCGTCTCTTTTTGAGAGTCATCTTGCGTTCAATATTCTTGTAGTAGACGCCCTTGGGACGTTCTTCCCCGTTGCCAGAGACGTTCGGTTGCGTGTCTCCACGATCGATCACCAGCAGGAATTCGTTGGGCACTTCTTGCTCAATCTTGACGGTCTCAAAGTCGCGCCACAAGTGGAATGCAGTTGTCTGCCCCATCCGGGTGGAGATCAATACATTTATGTTGAACGAGACAAGATACATACTTTAGGCTCCTCGTCCAGCGCTTGGGGTGCACCACTTCTACGACGTTCCTTGAGCTCGAGCGCAGACTCGTCATCTTTGGTGAGGTAGTAAGCCAAGAAGTGATCGCCGTCGGACTCCATGGGTCGCAAGATAGCACAATCCAGCCGAGGATCTTCCATCTGCATCGGGAGCATTAGAAGCAAAGTAGTGGACAAGGACGACCACGACTGACATCGATTGGCTTCTCACCAGGCCGCTCGTTAAACCTGAATAAATCATACGCATTGGCCCAAATATCAGCGTCTGGAAATATCTCGAATGATTCGACGGCCGTAACGTCATGCTTGTTAGGGTGACGGAGCGTGGAAAGGTCAAACTGCGAAGGGTCGTTGCATGCAGTAAAGGAGGTCTCTATGTCTCGCAGCTGGGCGGAGTGAGAAACGTCAATATGCTGCGGGAGTTGTTTTCTGTCACAAAACGTGTTAACAAATACACCAGAGGTATGAGAGTGAGACTGTACATTTCTTGGACGGACGATGCGCGTTGCACGCCTTCTCTGCTAAGATATTCAGTCTTTCGTAGCCATGGTACGTGAACTGGTAGTGGTGTTGATGTGTTGGAACCTGACGCTGGTGCAGCCCCGTTTGTATACGGAGCGGAGTTTGCTGATGGGTCGCCGAGGAGAAAGCGGTCCTTTGGATCCAATGGAGGAAGGTTCTCCGGGTCTGGATTCAATGCTAAAGAGGGCATAAGCGCGGTAGGGCGTGCAAAAGGGAGTTTCACGGACCTGAATCATCGACATCATCATCCCACAAGCACTCCCAGCGTCCAAGGTCCAGTGGCATCCCACATTCCGCGTCTACGATCATGGGCAACGGTGTGTCGTTTGCAATAGCGTTCAGGAAGTCCGGGCGCGCGTAGCGCATTGGATTTGTAGGGATTTCGAGCAATTTTGGAGGACATGGTGGCGGCGGGATTGGATTTGAGTATCGTACTCGGACCAGAAGGTCGAGCTTACTGTCCGAGAATGATTCAATGGTTCAGCAGCAATGCGGCCAAGGGACGTACCTTTTCTTCAAGCTCATTGATTTCGTATGAGGTATGCCGTTTTGGTTTGCTTATTCTTGTTGCAGTCATCGTTGTTTGTACCTATGTATAAGTTCCATAAATGAACCTTGCAAATACCCTACATGTCATTAGGAATACACATTGCACTTCATTTGTTCGACGCTCGCGCTGGGGTACAGGTCGATCCAGAGTTTTGTGATGAGGTTGGTAGATATGTACAATCTTGAGCAGATCTAATAGAACTCGGTGACGTGGTGCCGAAAGTAGTGACATTCGTACACTAGCAATTGTATCTCTCAGATCCCGGGGTGAACGTACTACTGGGGCAACGATACTAAAAGGTCTCGTTCATGTAGGAACCATGCCAATGGGAGCAAGACATCATGTATACAGATACCCTCATTGTCACCTTGATTTCCAGATCACCGTCGAATCGATCCTTGGAATAGATGTATCGCTTCTCCTTGGTGTACTCGGACCAAGCCTGCGAGTAGAGCTTAGGAACAGCCGCCAAAATGTCGTCGTCCGACTCGAGTACCAGATCCCGGGAAACGAGATTACCCATGGCGGCACAACCATCAAGATTGTTATCATGCCCTGGGATGATACAGGATCGAACGCCATTGGGGCATCTCCAACTGAGTCCTGAGCCTGCAAGTACTTGTTCGCACCTTCGGGCGGCCGCAGCCTTTAGGCCCGAGGCATCGACGAGCCACCTGCAACCACAGACCACGTCCGAATATCCAAGATGGCCATTAGTCAAGACGAGCCCATCGATCATCACCCCCGGGTACATCCATGGGATCCACGTTTTCGACAGAGCTTTTCACGAGCGATTTCACTGTTCTGGGATCGATCACGAACTCGCGGAGAATTTGGCAAAATTTCGCACTGTTCAGACGCCATCCCATGCCGAACGGGTTGGTCATCGCAGCGGTCTCTTCCGGAGATAGATTCCAAGCAGGAAGCATTGCCCGTGCATTTGATGAGCACACCGTCCTCGTCGAAGTTATCCTCAGTGATGCGTTCGGGTACTCGGGGGCGGAGTTGTGCACAATCGTCGACATGATTCACGAAAGATGGGAGGAAGACCTACCTTGAAGGAGGGGATCGCAGTTGTCCAACGCCAGACTACTATTGTCCCTAAATAACTTAGACGGGGTTTTTGTCTGTATGTACCATCGGAATATGGCAGAGATGTCGCAGGGCCCAAATCCATGAATGCGATCTTGGGCACGAGAACTTGAAACTTGACACTGATAGCATCACAATGATACATGCGGAGACCCGAACTAAATATTAGCTTACTAGTTCTTCTCCAATAAATTGATTTTCGCGCAAAGCTCATTCGCTGCTATTTTTTTTTGCCTAGGTTTGGTAAATTGGCCTTCCATGGGGTGACTTGATATCTCTGACTGTAAACACGCTGTCCATGATACGAATGAGAAACTGTAAATTGGGGAAATTCAGAGGGAGGAACTTCAATCAAGTAGTGGCGAGCCGGATCCGGATAAGGGGGTGCTGGTCGGAAGCGGAGACTCAACCCAAAAGAGTACTATTATTAACCCTAACCATACGGTGACAATTTATTCTTTAAAATGTTTTATAAGTGAAATTTTTGAAAGGTCTATGACAAAACTTCGTAAGGCACCCAATCACAGTGCTCAGAAACTGAAAAATACAATTCAGTGCGGGAACACCAATGAATTGTAGTGACGATTCTATCGTCAATTTGGAATTGCAACGGTCACACGATCAGAGCTCCCGATCGCCGCTCTTGAACAAAGACCAAGTTGTCGCACTGATCCGTATCTCTTGAGCATCTGTTAACCACTACTAGTTGATTGTCTTCATGGCACACTCCCGTTGGATCCCTCTTGAGAGCAACCCAGAGGTAAAACTCATTGTGAGCTGGTTAGCCCCTTATTCACGCGGGTTCACCACGGCAGGTGTTTAATTCCGTACGTGAGCA
>JBBPMW010000810.1:0-13941 GCA_038090535.1 Tylopilus alboater | reverse complement strand
TTGACTCCAGACGTGTGTCCCTGGAATGGACCTGCCACACACTGACCACTGGTTGCATCCCAAACCCTAATGGTCTTGTCAAAAGAGCCAGAGATAATGTGGGACCCATCAGGTGAATATGCAACAGAGTTGACTGAAGATGTGTGTCCCTGGAATGGACCTGCCACACACTGACCATTGGTTGCATCCCAAACCCTAATGGTGTTGTCCCAAGAGCCAGAGACAATGTGGAACCCATCAGGTGAATAGGCAACAGAGTTGACTTCATATGTGTGTCCCTGGAATGGACCTGCCACACACTGACCACTGGTTGCATCCCAAACCATAATGGTCTTGTCCTCAGAGCCAGAGACAATGTGGGACCCATCAGGTGAATAGGCAACAGAGTTGACTGAAGATGTGTGTCCCTGGAGTGGACCTGCCACACACTGACCACTGGTTGCATCCCAAACCCTAATGGTGTTGTCCTCAGAGCCAGAGACAATGTGGGACCCATCAGGTGAATAGGCAACAGAGTAGACTTGAGATGTGTGTCCCTGGAATGGACCTGCCACACACTGACCACTGGTTGCATCCCAAACCCTAATGGTCTTGTCCCTTGAGCCAGAGACAATGTGGGACCCATCAGGTGAATAGGCAACAGACAAGACTGAAAATGTGTGTCCATGCAAGGCATGAACCTCTGCTGGCCAGCTCAATGGGTGTCCTGAGCTAACTGAGACATGCTTTTGCAGATGCTCAATCCAAAGTTTACAAAGAGAAGAGCTGGTTGGAGTCTGTGGCATGGCTGATAGATACAGGTGGGGAGTTGATTCTCTCAGCACAGGTCCAAACACTTGGATAAATTTGAATCCCTCTGATGCTAGTGTGGAAACCTCTTGGTCCTATGGACATTTTCAGCACACACTAGTTACCACTATGCTTAATCTTACCTTGGCCCATTGTCTCAACCTGGTGCAGGTCTCTAGGGCAGATAGGATGGATGACAGGGGGGATGACAGGGAAAGAAGGCTGATGGCTTCAATCCAGTAGGGAAAGAAGTTCGTGAAGAAGATAGTCACATCAGTCAACAAGTCTGCAGTACATTCTGTGTGTTGCAAGTGGTCCATCCAGTATAGGCAGGAGTACATGAGGTGGGGGGGTATGGCCTTGTTTATGCAAGTTGGCAGATCAGGGATGGCAATGTTACAGATCTGAGAGTCTTTGAGGTCACAGATGTTGAACTTGAGCATATTTCGCATGCATGCAAGCAAGGCCTGTCCAAGACAGAGAGAATGCTGGGGTTGGATGGATACATGGAAAACAGAACTGCGAGCTCCATCAAGCAGAAAGTCATGGAACGAAGTATGAAGTGGACGGATGGGCTTCTCTTCATCAACCACACCGTCCAGCAAAGATCCAAGTGGTTTTATGATATCTCGAACACTCAGGCGTTCAGCGAAGAGAGTGGAAAGGGACATGAGAGATAGTGGTTCATGAAGGGCAAGTACAACAGCCATCACCTCTCGGAACCGGCATCGAGCACGATCGCTAGTAAACCGTTGTTCTAATATGGTTCGGTAAAGCTTGTCTAGGGGGTAGCCACCCCCACTGTTGTCGCCTTGCACTACTATCTCAAACCGTTCACATACGTTGAGCCCTTCAGCGCCATCTCCAAGTCCTCGAACGAAATTGCATGCAGTGGAAGCCCACTGGAACAGTTTCTGGGAGTGATGGACCAGCTGCCGACACCACTCTTGGCGTGGCCAGTAAGATTCGAGGTTGGTAGATTGATCAACAAGCGAGTGATGAATGAATTTCTGGATATCTTCCTCAACAATATGCGGAGGGACGTCATCCATTTGTTTGTGGATGATATGAGGGCCAGACGGAAGTGCGGTGAGGATGTCGGTTTCAGGGCGAGCGGTGATGAGAAAACGAAGATTGGTTGGAAGGACGTTTTCGGTGATTTTCTGAGAGATGGCCCGCAGAAGATGCTGCCGACTGACTTGATCCCCACTTTCGTCAAGAGCGTCAATGACGACGACTAACGGTCCAATGCGGTCGAGGTCCTTGCTAGGTCCGATGATGAGCTTCTCGACTTGTCCAAGGGGCGATTGTGATGTGCGGAGCGCTCGATCGTCTTTCACGACCTGCCAGAGCGCAGACTTGTACTGCGGATCGTGATCCGCGAGGTCACGTGCTACAGTACTCAGTAGATTTTTCGGGTTGCGGTTCGCGACATCAGTGCTGGCGAAGTAATATGACGACCCCAGCCGCTCTTGCTCGCTATAGCGACGAGCGATGCTGTGAGCCACCGCCGACTTGCCCGATCCAGCGACGCCAGTCAGAAGGCACACTCGCGGCGCATCGTCGTCAGCATTGTTCAGAACGTCACAAATTTCTTCGATGAAGGATTCACGTGTTCCTGGCAGGCATCCCTTCTCGAGCTCAAACCCAGCCCCGAATGCATACGGCATGTCATTCAGGTCCATCGTTTCCGCTGCAACCTTCGTCAACGTCCGACTATAGTCTCAAGAAGTCTGACCTACCGATGTGTTCCACGACATTCATCATACGAAAGACGGTGACCCCAGTTTGCACTGAAGTTCCCTCCAAAAGTGCCCTTTTGAGTTGTTGAAACTTGTTCTGGTAATCGGCGATCTTCGTATCGATATCAGACATCATGTATTTTGCCGTCCGAATCCCTAGTTACCAAATCAGTCGTGGTCACGATGAAACCAGTCGGTGACGGACAAAAGCTCTTTTGTTTGGCGTATTCGGTGATGAAGTACCCGCACTCCGTCACCTGCTTGATCAGAACCGTGATAGTCTTGCCGTACTTTTCGATCGTCTTGAGGAAGTTGACGCCATCAACGAATTCAAAGGCGTCGCTCATCGTGCCTGCTAAGCAAATCATCTGGTCGTCACGATTTTTCTGGTTCACGAGCACCTGTATGAAACGTCATCAGCGACTGGTGATAGTAGGAATATCGAACAACAGATAGACCTTGTCCGCGGCCGATAAAACAGACCAAGCCAGCGACGCGTATGGGTGAATCTGTGTAGTGCTCAGATCATGGGCGAAGCGAGACTCGGAACACAAAATACCTCTGCAATACCGGCCACAACGCTGTTCAAGCGCTCCAACCTCTCCAACAAAGTAGGCCATGCAATCTCGAATGACTGCACGACCTTTGAGCCACCGATTGTCTGTACCTCCGTTACGACCTTTGTACCGCCATCGACCGTCGACCCTATGATCCCGACGGCTGCGGGCGTGGAGCTGAGTGGGTCAACCACTTCCTTCGTCCTAGCGACGGCGTCCATAGCTTGGCGTTCCTCGGCATTAACGTTTCCGCGTGGCTCAACCGTCAACGTAAACTTGAGCTTAATCCCGGGAACATCGGAAGTATCAGTGGTATCCTTGCAGAGAGCAGTCTCAAGCACTTTAATCGCAGAGCTCGCGTCAGTAGGACATCATATACAAAATAGCACCGTACCGCCATCCTTTAATCTTTCCAATACCCCGCTGATAGTATCCGAAAAAGTTCCAACTTGCGTGTCCTTTCCAACGTGGTGTTTCTGGTAAACGTTTACGAGGAGGACAGAACGATCGTCCCCATCACTGACGATACTCAGTTCGCTGAAGCAAAGTAAAGAAGAAGTACCCACAAACAGAGAGTATCGTCCCAAGAGGTTCGATTCTTTGACTCCTTTGCCCTATTGGCCGACTTCGAAGTATCGCCCACGGAAAACTGGATATAGTGTTGCCTGGCAGGTCGGAGTCTTCGCCGAGTTTGCGTGCAAAGTTCGATGTCTGCAAAAACACCAAATCGCATGCAGTGGAAGCTCGATCGTTCCGACGCTCACCTTTGATAGTGATTGATTTCGCCCTGGAACTACGTTCAGCACGGAGTACGAAGGTAATCGACACACGTACATGTTGCTTTGAGCTGGGTTGCCTGTATTCATGGTGTTGTAGGTGAATATACGATGAGCGGGAGGAGAGAGGTGGTAAGAGTACGAGGCTGCTAGGAACCGAACAAGCCCTGTTGACATGCGGTTGCAATGCGGCCGCACAGACCAGCACGTACTCGGTCTGGCTTCGTCCCTGCCGGCACTGCTTGGGCCCTTTTCCATCTTCCTGTCCGAAAGTACGACTCGCCGGCGACAAATTCTCGACGATGTTACCCACCGAGAGACCCTCCATATAGGCGTTGGCTGCATTATGGCAAGTGTCATTCCCGCCCCTTCTGTCGCACTCACGACGAGGCGTAGTCGCATAGCTGCACAGTGCAGCAGCGTTGTACCAAGCTCGCAGATTGCAGCTAGTACATCGAGGGGCGGTGGTGCGAGGCAGACCAAGGACGTACGTACCCCTTCAAGTTCGCTTCCCCCTTTCCCTCCCCCACGTCGCATTTCCAATGTTCCCATCCCTGTCTTCGGCAGCGGTGACTGACTACACCACCGTGGACGACATCATGATGGGACACGGTACGCTCACCAAGCATGGATATTCACCGAACTCAATGAAGGACAAGAGTGGGATAATTAGCTGGCAGGAACGTCTCGCGCTCGTTCGCAGGTTGCCATTACTCTATCCTCTCCTTCCCTTCTCCTTGTCCCTCTCCACGCCGCGTTGCGCCATGCCACGGTTTCTGATGCAGAAAATAGGCTGACCTGTCTCAAAACGGACATGGACGGAATAAACGAGACGCATTGTTACTTCTGCGAACCACTCTTCCAATACCGCTACGTCCCTACCCGCCTACCCAGCGTGCCCCGGGCCGCTTTTGAAGCCCGTGACGGACTCGGTGCGTCCTCTTGCCACCGAGCGAGATCCGCCGGGTCTGATTCGGGGAGTCGGACTGAGAGGCTGACGCCGGACGCAGAAATGATCTTTGCGAGGTCCAGCAGTATTGGGTGAGGATATCAGAGAATTTTTTCTGACCTCACCGGAGATGTGGGGGTTTACGGCAGCACGAGTGCAATGCGTGTGGGGATGGGGGTCAGGGTTAGGAACCTAGTGTTGGAGGGTGGGCGTCGTCGACTGTTAGGTTGCCCGTTGGTTATCGCTGGTTTGATTTTTCACCGACAGCATTACCTCCGAATCCCAATGCAAGCTTCGTCTTCCTAAATGTTCATCTACTACTGCCAGACTTTCCAGCAAAGTAGACCCACTGCCATCGTCCGCGTTGGCATTTGTGATTTGTACATTGCTGTGTGCTTCAACGAGTTTCTTGTCCTGGAATGTGAAGGACAATCCATTCAGAAAAGGCTCGATGGTTGCTCTCATGGGTACCTTTTGTTCAGCCCCACGGTTTACTCTTGTGCAAGAAAGATTTGGGTGACTGATAAAAGGTATTCGTTGTCCCTTGAACGCCGTCATGGTGGTTCGAGATCCACCATGATCGGCATTCCACAATGACCCAAGATGGAATGTCTTTGAGTCTCCTTGGTAGTCTTGACGTTGGCGAGTTCGTGCAGTTACGACCCGAACACCTTTCTTCGTCTAGAAAAAACGGGGCAGAACATGATGACATGCACTACTGATCATGAGAAATAGGAGGGGTAGCACGAACACATCACGATGAAATGACGTTAGCGTTGGTCGAGACGCGCGTCCGCACCGTTGGCGTGTCACTGTGTCACCTTCTACCCCACACGTCCTCCTTTCCCCTCTTCCCATTGCCTCGTGCGGGTACCTGCCGGTCCATACTAGGACGAACGATGGCATTCACCCATGCACCTTTTCGTGTCACCGCTCCATCACTTCTCCCTCTCCACCGTCACTCATCCCCTTGCCCTCTTCCCGCCTCGTGCACGTCCCCGCCCCTCCCTCCATAGCGAGACGAACAATGAAATGACATGAAACAAACTGACAGATCTCTCTAGATTTCCTCGAGACACAGTCCAGACTCGACGCCGCCGACACGCCGCCGCATCCATGTCGGCACCCTCTGGACGGTCCTCATCGGCGGCCTCTCCGCCATCTGGCCCTCGCTCTACACACTCGACGGGGTCGCCCTCGGGGACGTCTGGCCCTGCACCGCGCTCGCCCGTGCGTAGCCCTCTGGCCCCGAATGGGAGTCGTACGTCCCGTTCCACAAGCTCACGGGGTGGGTCGCGTACAGCCTCCTCGAGCCCGTCCACAGGCTGATGGGGTGGCAGTTCGAGGGCGTCGAGGACATGGCGGGGCTGCCAGAGTACCGCAACGGTCGGTCGTGTTCCGCGTTTCGTGGCGCATCTCTCTAGCTCGCTGACGCACGCGCACGCGCGACAGGCGGGCTCTTGGTTGATTTCGGCGTGCTCACGCTCCGCCCGGACACTTGCCCGAGCACTTTCCAGAGGGGAGTACGATCGCCCGCTTACCGGCGTCCCATCCAGCCATCGTCGAGTGGCGCGCCATGACCGTCATCGAACTATCCGTTCCCTCTGTTCTTTTCGCGGGGGTGTTCACGACGCTGACTCACACGCGCGTTGCGATACACGCTACAGGGACCGCATCGCGGACGGCCTCCGCATCAACTTGAACCTCGCCCCCGAAAAGCTCACACTCGCCCAGGTGCTCGAGAGCGCGGCGTGGAAAGGCGGGCGCGAGATCGCAAAGAAGAAACGTCCAGAGACGGGAGGTCCGTCGATCAATATTATCGGTGACGGTACTGTGTTGTAAGCCTTTGCGGTGTTGAGAGACGACACGCAAAAGGTGTTTTTGAGCGGAAACGTGACATCGTGAGCTATGTACTGTAGTAGCAATAGAATACAGATGGGAATGGGAACGGGTATGCTACGCTGATCAAGCCTTCCGGAGGGAACGTGTGGGGTCGTGTAAGCTGTGCAAGAGGATGCCCGGGTCTCTGCCATCAATGACGTTTAAGGTTCTTGGCCAGGCAGTAGCAGAGCATAGGGGTGATCGCCGCCGCAATGCCTGAGCGAGAACGACACGAAGAGCTCTCATCAGCGAGCAAAGGAACAAAAGGTGGGGACGAGAACCCACCGAAAGATGATGGCGATCGAATCCGTCTCCCATCCCTCTCCATCGCGCGTCAAACAGCGCTTTTGTCGCCTCCTGCGAAACCGCAGCGGACCTGTCGCCCGATTACGATTGGGTGTTGCCAGGGTGGTGTCCGTGCAACACCGACTTGTCCAGGTCCAAGAGGGCAAAGACGATCGATGAGAGACCGATCACGAGGAATTGGGAGATGACGATGAACAGGTTGTGAATGCCCTGGGATGCAGTACGGGCGCGTGAGGGACGGAGCGATAGCATTAGCGAAACGGTCGCAACGAGACAACGCCAAGCAAACGATCACGCACCAGGATAGCTCCCGCCTGGGGGCTCAACCCACCGCTATTCTCCATCTTGCTCGCCGGTCCCGATCGCGACGACATCGCGTGTCCGTGTCTGTCCTCCAAGTAAGATGGGATGTCGATGTCGACTCGGCTGACGCGCGCCCGTGCGTGTCCCAGCCCAATGATCCTCGGACGCACGTCGGCTTCGGTTTCGCGATCATCGGGGTCTTGGTCGTGCGACCGTTTCGATGCCGATGAACCGCAACTGGGCACTTCCTCATTTCCCTCCCCTTCTTCCCCTTCCTCCTCGTCGTCGACTCGAAAAAGCCGACTCGTCTCCTCCGCATCATGCCCGTCACCACGTGTCGACCGCGTGTCCGCTAGGTGAATACTCACATCATCCGAGGCTGGGTGGGACAATATTGCCTCGCCTAAAACCACTAAAAAAAACAAGGTAGCGTTGGGGTATAGGGTAAGTACTGAGAACCAAATACCAGACGACGTCCCTGATCGCACCCCACTTACCAAGGTAAAAGGCGCCCATTGTGTCATTGCCCAACAGAATCCGGTCACCGCCATGATCCACGTCGCCCCAGATACCGTCGAAGTGACGCTGTTTTTTTTTCAAAGGTGTGGACAGGGCAGAATCCATCAGCCATCACGTCAAAACACGGATCGCCCCGGACAAAAAGGGAGGAATGATGGACGTACAATGTGGCAGCCATACACGCTGCAAAAATCAAGTGGGACAATGCCCATAAACTCCGTGAGAGTGTCGTTCTGGCATGGGTGAGTCGACGCTACAGCAAGAATGTGGAAATAGAGAGCAGGCCGAGAGTGAGTTCAGGGTGGTGAATATGGTTGCAAACGGTCGGGTGAATCCGAGTAAAAGGGTAGCGAACGCGCTGAGTGTGGTGGATACGACGATAAAGGGTCTCCGCCCGCCGAAGCGGGATTTGGAAAATATGCTTGGTGAACGTCAAAACCTGCTCGAGACGGTAAGACGGTGAAACGGACCTATCGTGGGCTGCACGATGAGACCTGACAGAGGACCCGCGAGGAAGACGATGGCCATAAGCGATTTCCGGAGGCCGGGAGAGAGCAGGTACGGGGAGGCTGATTAAGGTCAGTGCTAGTTCGAGATGAGCTTGAGATAGTGTACCGTAGGACATTTCAATGGACCAGAGCATTTGCACGCCAAAGAAACCAACGGTGAGCGAGGGCAGCTGTGACCAAAGCGGGCCAGCGACGCGGGTGACACTGACCCAGCGACGGTCGTGGTCGTCCTGGGGCACCGCAGAAAAGCCAGTCATGGCGCTATGATACATAATACGAGGCGCGTCCTCACATTGAGCGGAGTGCGTGACAGTGTGACCGTCACGTCACTCAGCTAAATGCTCTCGTCTACACTCTGTACATTAACACCAACACAATGTGGACTCGATGAATAGCGTCAGCTCGACGCGCTTTTCATGTCGCTGTACCTCGGCGAAGAGAACTATTTGATCCAGTGACGGTAGAACGGATCTCGGAGGACGTCGATGTCTGCATCGTCGGCGCAGGTCCTGCTGGTCTCAGTGCCTCATAGACCGGTCTGGTCACCAGACTACTCAGTGCCGCTATACGTCTCAATCAGCTCGAACGAGAAAAAGGCAAGGAATTCCGGATGGTCGTCCTTGAAAAGGGCCCCGAAGTAGGTGCGTCCATTTCCTCACCGTTTTCATCAGCCAACCGCCACTCGACACAGGATCACATATCCTCTCCGGAACCGTCATTGAGCCTCGTGCTCTAAACGAACTCCTTCCGGACTGGTCCTCGCGGGACGACCATCCGCTGAAACAGCCAGCCACATCCTCTACCATGCGATTCCTCACCAAGAAATGCTCATTTCCCATTCCGCACCCACCACAAATGTCCAACCGAGGCAACTACATCACTTCCCTATCTCAGTTCACCACTTGGCTTGGCACCATCGCCGACGAACTTGGTGTCGACCAGGATTCGCCGGTGCCGGTGTCGTATATGGCGAGGATGGCAACAGGGTCGCTGGGGTGCGCACCAACGAAGTCGGTCTCGACAAACAAGGCCACATGAAGGACACCTTCGAACCTGGAATGGAATTCCGCGCCAAAGTCACGCTGATCGCCGAAGGGGCGCACGGCTCGCTGTCCAAGGAGCTGATCCGCAAATTCGACTTACGCAAGGATGCAGATCCACAGACGTACGCCATCGGTCTCAAGGAGGTATGGCGCGTCGATCCGACACAGTATTGACCAGGTGAGGTAGTGCATACCCTCGGTTGGCCACTCGATTATTTGACGTATGGTGGAGGGTGGGTGTATCACATGGCAGATGGACTGGTCAGCCTCGGATTGGCCATTGACCTCGACTATGCCAACCCGTATCTTAGCCCGTACAAGGAACTCCAAGTGAGGTTTTACGTGTCCTTTAGTCATGCGACGAGTCTGAGATGGGATTTAGCGCATGAAACACCACCCTTACTTTACCAAGCTGTTGTCTGGTTCCTCGACTCGCGTTGCTTACGGTGCTCGCTCGTTGAACGAAGGCGGTTTACAATCGGTTCCTCGACTCGACTTTGCAGGTGGTGCGCTGATCGGATGCTCCGCCGGGTTCGTCAACATCGCGAAAATAAAGGGCACACACAACGCTATGAAGACCGGCATGCTCGCAGCCGAAGCAGCGGCAGATGTTCTTACAGAAACAGACTCATCGAAAGCAAGCGACATGAGGAGATACGACACCACAGTGCGGAACAGCTGGGTATGGTCGGATCTGTACGAAGTACGCAACATACGTGCCAGTTTCAACACGTCCTTGGGCATATGGGGCGGTATGGCTTACTCGGGCGTGGACTCGCTGTTCCTCAAGGGTCGGACGCCCTGAACTTTTCACAACAAGACACGGAGTTCGGACGCTGAGCGTACGCTGACCGCGAGTCATTTCAAGCCCATCGACTATCCAGCCCCTCAACCACCACTCTCGACGGACCTGTTGACGTCGTTGACGCTTACGGGCATGAATCATGCCGAGGATCAGCCTGTTCATCTACGTGTTCGCAAGGATGACGTCGAAGATGTGTCTCTGAGGAGAGAACATGTCTGTCGAAACGTCAGGGAGTACACAGGGTTACTGCAGCGGGCATGTCCGGCCGGGGTGTACGAGTACATTGAGGACGAGGGGGTATCCAAAGACAAGGGGTGGAATGGGAAGAAGTTAGTGATCAGTTCGTAGGTGGGCCCCAGGTGTTCGCGTCCTTGGAAGAGTTGACCACCTGACGTGTCGTGGAACTGCATTCATTGCAAGCTATGTGATATCAAGGTGCCTACGTAGGACATTACTTGGACAGTGCCCCGAGGGTGGAAGAGGTCCTAAATACAGTGAGCGTGGCTCGTTTTCGGGTCGTGTGGTTGTTTGACTGAGCCGCTTCGTTACAGCTATCACGGAGTTTTTGTAGCATAATACATGGTGATAACAACCAAATGAGATGACGGCGAAAGTGTACACTCCAGCGTCAACCTCGGTTGATATTGTTCCGACCGAGGACGCGTGGCCGTGTTGGTGGGAAGGCTTCGCATCCGAGGGAGAGCGTCTTGACACAGAAGCTAGATGGAGCGAGTGATGTGTACAGTTCCGTGAGCGAGTCGTGGCCCTAACACTTTTATTAACCCGGCGGTGGCGGTGACCTAAGCCTGACGCCACGAAGTTCGACATCGAACAGTCTCTCACTAAATGGTCCCAGGTCATTACTACAAGGAACACGATCCCGGTACCTCGGTCTTGATGTCGGGGTAACAATGGCCATGAGGCTAGTTAGCACGTCGGCCTTCTCGCTAGTTGAGTCACAAGATGTTAGTGTTTTGCCCATCGCTGATTCGGACACAGGACTCTGCGTCAACAAGGGGCCTCGTTTCACCATGGGCAGTGTTGGCGGTGCAAGCGCCCCGGCACATGCTGATGTAACAATCTTTTTGTCCTTTGCAGTGGCATCATTGTCGAACTCTGACTGCATTTGAACAAGGTTGCTACTCTTTCTAGGAGCGACCAGAACATGGCGGCGGCGCGGCCACTGCATACAAGATCGACATCTACACATCTCCATAGGTTGACTCCATCGCCGTCCGCAATTACTTGCCTCCCTCCAATAACTTTCCCGAGTTGTTCCACCACTGACCACTAGTATCCCCGTTTAAGCGGTCGTTTTCTCTAATGCTTGTTCTGGTGCGGTGTGACAGTGTTGGATACCCAGGGTGAACCACGACCAGCGCATAACCAGCCCTTATCGTGACTGCGCCTCCTCAACCTCTCGAAATGGCCGCTGCGCAGCTTGTCGCGACCTCCTATACCTCTTTCTCACCAGATCCCGCTCACAAGCCCTCGCCCATGATACTCTGAGAACGTCCGTTAGCCCTCCATTGGCTGTTGGGTACCTTGTCGCCTTGGTATAGCATGGGTGTTTGGGATCGACGAGGGTGCAGAAATGTACGAGATCATATGCTTCTATGGCCAACATTCCATTTTCCCCCATCCACTGGTCTCTTGACAGTAAATACGACCAAGTCATGACGACAGAAACATCCGGTCTAGGTTTCTTGTTTTGATTTTCTTTGTCGGGAGCACGTTGTCCGACTGCACCTTCCTTCATCAATGGCGCGATAACACTCTCGCGCCCTATGATGCTTGTCCCATTGCCGGTACTCATAGGAAGGCTGACTGCTCCCCTAAGCGTATTGCGATTCCTCTCACTGCGGTGGTATCGCTTCGGCCGATATGGCTACTTTGGTTCAAGACGGTCACACACAGCTATTCCAAATTCTACAAACTGTTCAGAGGATGATGCGGAAGGCTTCAATTACGTCAGTATTTGTTCCCTGACAGACGTGGTCTTACACCTGGTATACAGCATGGATCTCACCTTCTGGTCCGACTCGTCCTTTAGCACCCCCGCCGCCAAAGTGTAAAAGGTGTGAATTACATGCGAGTGCTCACCTTCCAACTTGCCCATGCGCCAATCAAGATACGCAATTCAAATTTGGACGCGACCTTGCACACTGAAGACCGTGCATTGCCGATCTTCTAGGTCGACCTGACGCACGAAGCGTTCCTCAACAGTAGGTTGCATTCCTGTTCGTGACAGCATCGCTTGGATGCCTGTCTTTTTGCATGTTTGCCATATTTGTATGCCCAGGTGTAGGCATGATGCCTGCCTCTAATCCTCTCATGTCCTGCTTCCTTAAACAATGTGAAGGTGTCCCACATCTGTATCATGTTCAATGACTTGGATGGTTTGGTCCTGTGAACAGGTATTCTCATATGTCCATCTTTCCCACCAGGCTTTGCCTGTCACTGACATTCATCAGAAGGCACAAAGCAACAATTTGGGGATGTTTTAGGAAGTGCATAAGAGATAGTTGGGAATGGTGGCCAGACTGGATCTGAAAAGTGGATATAGGTTTGCAATACTAGCAGGTAACTGAAAGGTATATTGAAAGATATTGTAACTGTCAACATGAAGTAAGAAATCAGTGCCAACAAGAGGTCCAAGACTCCCCAAACAAAGAATGATCAACAGTGACTTTGTAAATTCTGTCAGAAGATATGACTAGAGAATGAATAGGAAGATGAAAGGTATTCCTGTTCCAAGGAGCCATCCAACCAAAACAAGTACCATTAGAGGACTGAATCCAGCTATTTTTCTCATGTAAATCACCAAAGGAAGGAAGATCTTGGACTCTCCACACTTTGATGGAAAAGTCTGAAGATCCGGTGACAATATAATTGCCATCAGGTGAGTAGGCAACAGAGATGACTGAAGATGTGTGTCCCTGGAATGGACCTGCCACACATTGACCACTGGTTGCATCCCAAACCCTAATGGTCTGGTCACTTGAGCCAGAGACAATGTAGGACCCATCAGGTGAATAGGGAGCAGACTTGACTTCAGACATGTGTCCCTGGAGTGGACCCACCACACACTGGCCACTGGTTGCATCCCAAACCCTAATGGTCTGGTCACTTGAGCTAGAGACAATGTGGGACCCATCAGGTGAATAGGCAACAAACTTGACTCCATATGTGTGTCCCTGGAGTGGACCTGCCACACACTGACCACTGGTTGCATCCCAAACCATAATGGTCTTGTCCCTTGAGCCAGAGACAATGTGGGACCCATCAGGTGAATAGGCAACAGAGTTGACTGAATGTGTGTGTCCCTGGAATGGACCTGCCACACACTGACCACTGGTTGCATCCCAAACCATAATGGTCTTGTCTGAAGAGCCAGAGACAACATGGGACCCATCAGGTGAATAGGCAACAGACTTCACTGAATCTGTGTGTCCCTGGAATGGACCTGCCACACACTGACCACTGGTTGCATCCCAAACCCTAACAGTGTTGTCCAAAGAGCCAGAGACAATGTGGGACCCATCAGGTGAATAGGCAACAGACTTGACTGAATCTGTGTGTTCCTGGAATGGACCTGCCACACACTGACCACTACTTGCATCCCAAACCATAATGGTGTTGTCCTCAGAGCCAGAGACAATGTGGGACCCATCAGGTGAATATGCAACAGAGTTGACTGGAGATGTGTGTCCCTGGAATGGACCTGCCACACACTGACCACTGGTTGCATCCCAAACCCTA
>JBBPMW010000809.1:0-13963 GCA_038090535.1 Tylopilus alboater | reverse complement strand
TACAGCTTAGTTTTGCGAACGCATGTGTCTTACTACGTCGCACGTATCGCTTCTGTCGCTGGATGACATATCTTTCCGAAAACCTGTGAATATCGGCTCGATTCCCCGCTTGGGGTCTGAAATCTTAGTTACCAGTCCCCCGAGCGAACTTCCTGTTGCAGTTGCAAGGGGACAACTCTCCATTTTTCGCGCTAAACACAGGCTTGCCCTATTTTCGCATTTTGGAAATGCAGCGTGTTTGGGTCCAAGCAAACGTAGTTGGTGTAAAAACAGGTCGGGAAGAAACCACAAACGACTTTAAGTTTGCTTTGGCCAAAGACGATGGGCATCATGAAATACCAAGAATCATTCCTATTAGAGGACTTATCAAGGTGTGTACTGTGAATGCCTGAAGGGCCTGACATCTGTCTTTTTTATGAAATACACAGAGGCGATGATGTAGTTGGGGGCAAGAGGGCACTCGAGATGGGTAGGCAGATTCGAGGAAAGCGGCGCTTGGGACAGTGAGGATGGCTCGCTAGTGATGTCTGCAGGAGTCTGAGATTTAGGTCCTTAGGCGCTTGCTCAAGGGACGAAGCAACAAAGATGGTTTGGAGCGCTCTCGTGATAAACTCGCCCCCATCCTGCGTTCCTGACTCCCTGAGCACACAAGGGCGGAAAACACGTAATATTTTTTTTCACACAATCTCATTGATGGTCTTCCCTGCGACACGGACCCCTGATCAACAAATAACGCAAAGTATTTCATAACGCCGACATGGATGTGCCTCATAAGGCTGACTCGGATGTGCGCATATCTCCACTTTCCTCACATTTGGGCCAGTCCAATGCTTCATTCATATAGTTCTGCAAAGTTTACCATCCAAGGCAGGTGTCCTTGAGTAAAAGTATGTTACCCACTGACATGTTTCGTATGGTAGTGGTCACCACTGTGTTGCAAATACTTGGACTCATTTGCACGGTCTGGCGGATTTGCTTCCGTCTCGGAGTTGGTCGTTTTTGGTGGGAAGATGCATGGGCAGCTGTATCGTTTCTCTCGTGTCTTGCCTCATTAATTGGAAGATGGGTGGCCTCGCTTTCACGTAGGTCTATATCCAAGTTCGGGTTCAATCTACTGTGCCACTGACTGACGGAGTTGTACTCACCTCGAATACTAGGCGGTTTGACGTCCAAAATAGGTTTATGGTTTTCTACTCTTGGGTTCACCTGCACAATCAGGTATGTAAAAATTGGTTATGGTGATTTCTTGCAAGCAAGGTTTCACGTGCTGCCATTTAGTGCGGTGCGTCTGAGCATCCTATTTTCAATCATCCGTATCGTCCAGCCAGGGTCACTGCTGCATAGATTCACTTACCTCTGCGTGGCGTACTTCGCAGCGTGCTGGGCGATAATCTTCGTGGCGAAGGTTTGGCATTGTACTCTAAAACCGACTCGGAGCCGGCATCAAACTTGTCAAATTTCACCACAGATATTAATTTTCGAAATCATATGTGAGCGAGTTCCTGTATTTTCCCGAGGATCGTTGCCAGACGACTGACCTATTTACCTATTCGTTTCATGATAGCGAGTTGTGTTGCAGTCGGGATACTTGTGGCACTCCCTTTGCGCATGCTCTGGAGAGTTAAGCTGCCGGGACGTCAGCGACGAATGTTACTCTCCATTTTCGCCTCCAGCGCTGTCCTGACGATTACGGCACTGTTCCACCTGTTTGGTCGGCTCTTCGGGAACCGTATTATCGTGACTGCGAGTATTAACTTTGAAGTACGTCCTCATCAGTATTATCATGTGACCGTATTCTGACATGACCGCAATACTCACTCTCCTTCGAAAGCTTGCGACCTCAATTATCATGTGCAACCTCCTAGTCGTCGTGACCTTCATGTATCGCTTCTTGATGCGTGGCAGGACAGGAACATCTGCCGCTGCGATCAACACAACGACCTACGTCGATGATTTTACGCAACCGATTGGTACGGGAGGACCGTCTGAACAGACGGCCATGACCCTGACCACGGTTGAGCTTGACGTATCCGCGAGCTATCAGCAAACTGACACGCTCCCGTCACAAGGTTGTTGATGTCTCTGACCGCTAACTCACCGTACTAAGTACTAGTATGAAGAGTGCGGAACACTATCACAATCGTTATAATGTTACTTGTATCGGATGATATTCCTAAAATCGGGTACCAGCGGTGGAGCGTGACTTGACCATAAATTCCTCACTAAGGGAACGGAGGACGTGGCTACGTACCTATAGATGACGAGATAACGAGTCCGGGGGGACCATCTTTGCTGTTAGTCTTTGGAGCTGGGAAAATAGAAACACCGACACGGGTCATTAATCATTTTCGAGGAGACAGGACTTTTGTATTTCTAGTATCTTCTTGACTGTCGCACATCGAGGTCGACTCGCAGACCAACTTTCATTAATAAGGCTCCGTGGTGATCTTCCCAACCATTGTCGTGGAATAAATCGAAAGTTATACTACGGTCCTTGTCGCCAGTCCCGAAAAATTTCCGGGGCTCAGCGCTGAGCCCGTTGCTGCGTTGCATGCAAAAACGATAAAGCGGTTCGGAAAAATTTCTGGTTCGCGGGGACTTTTCTCCGAACGACTTGCGGTCATGCTAGACGCCTGCCACCAGCCACATTCCCAGCGTTAATTCCTCATTTTCAGGGACTTACTTCAGGCTCAGGCCTCAAGGCCTCAGGCCCCGCTCCACTCGGACTCGTGGTAAAGCTGGTCTAGCATTGCCGGCTCGACTCGATGCGCTAAATTGAAATACAGTATCTTCACTGAAAATCAGCCTAGAACCACTGTCCGTGAAAACCAACTTCAGCTTCAAGTTTCGAGGCGGCGCGAGCCTACTACATACTAGGTGAACCTGTGGTTCGAAGGCAGGGGGTGATTTGAGTCAAACCTCAGATCTGAAAGCCGACTTCGCCGCAATGCCATTGCGATTCATTCGTTCCAAAGTTTCCGACATAAATCCCCTTCAGGTTGCCATCTCCACGACAGCCTTAGCCAAGGACCTTCTCTCGACGCTTCAGTTCCCACCTGCTGTAGCGGCCGTTTCGGTCGCTCTTCTTATATTAGAAACCGTCCAGGTCAGCATGGCGTTGACCGTTTGGGCAGTGTGTCTTACAACTTTATCAAATGCGATGCAGAATATACAGACGAATAAAGTCTGTTGTATTGCCTTGGCCCGGCGCGCAGCACAGATATTGATCGATATAGATCATCAAATGCGGGGAAGATGGGACTCTGCACCTGAACGTCTGGTGCAGAACCTGCAGAAATTCGAGGAGTGCGTCGTGATTTCTTCTACCTGATATGTGTATGGCGGTTGAGACACGTTGTGGTGCCGCCCATGTATGACATCAGGACCTTAAGACTCATTCATGAATTCATGAAGAGGCTCGCTGACTCGAAATGGAGCGACCGGTTTCTCCGAAAGACTTCAATCGAGGATGCGCTCGCCGAGTACACCAGGTTGTTGGATGACGCTGCACAATCTTTTCGGGTTGGAGTTGTCTTGTTCGGGAACCAATCTTGCGCTAATTGTTACGATTCAGCTTGCTACGCTTATCGACTTACATTATACCGTTGACACGTTGTTGCGAAAGAACACGGAGAGTAATGAGATTCGAGCAGCGGTCCAAGCCAACACCGAAGCTCCGCCACCTTACAAGAAGGAAACGCTAGATTTGAACACGCAAGAACTTGAATCAAGATTGACTACGGCTGTTGACGTACCCGAACTCACCATACCACCTCCGGACTTGTCCGTTTCTTTGCAATCCGAGGAACCAGTTGCTGAGATTGCCACAGATGGCATCCGGGAATCCTTGAACGATCAGTATTTGCCTGAACAGTTGTCCTCCTTAACACTGGATAACGATCATGGGGTACCATTCAAGGGTCTTTGTACATTATCACATCTCACCTGTTTTGCTAGTTCCGGAGATACCACCAGTCCGAAATAATCCTACGGGGTAGATCCTGTCTTATGGGGGGTTGGTGGGCCGGAGGAATGGAAGTACAAGTACAGGGACAACCTGCGCTCATCAAGAAGTATGACGATCCAAAGGCCGAGGCATCCAGGGCAAGTAATAATTTTTAGCACAAGCGCAGTCTGGTATGTAACCTCTTTTCAGAAATGGTTGAGAGACGTCAAGATGCTTCAAAACTTGTAGTGGGTACTAAATGTCATCGGTATCTTGAGGATGTAAGTTAACGAGTGTAGCCACCCAAATTTACCGCAGATGCTGGGATTTTCGGATGAAGAGACCCCCACTCCGTTTGTACTATTGTCGAACGGTAAATGCGCAGCGCAATTTCTATGGTCAAAACAGCACTGACGATCGGGTTAGTTAAGACTCAAACACCTGAAGCAGTTGTACGGCAGATGCTCCGAAAGGCAAGCCTAGCAACGTGCATGGAGCTCATGCTTCGGTTTGTAAGCATGATCGTTCGTTGCGTAGATACGTATCACTCACTTTTCGTGCAAGTATCGTGATCTTGCGGTAAGACGCGTTGCATTAACTCCATATCACCTATTTCACTAAGCATAGCATCATTAGGATACAGCAATGTATGTCCAGAGACAGTTGAATCTCACGGACAGCCAAGTGCAAGACTTTTTTGAGGTAGTCTAATTTCATTCTTAGCTTGGACTCTGCGAGACTGTGCCTTTTAGGCTGCCGGATTCCGCGTAGATTCCCAGAAGACGATTGTTGTGGGTTTGCCCCCACCACGGGAAGGGAAGTGGTACTCTGCGCGAAACTATGGCTTAGCGCACACGCTACTTAACGCGTGTCTGAAGGTACGCTCTTGCATATCCTTGTAGCCGAGGCTTATCCCTTTCCAGATGTTACCGAACCAAGGAAGAATCACCCATTCGTATGATGAATGTGACCAAGAGGGTTAGTTTCAACCTTGATTCGCTTATCTTATTCTTCACTGACATGGCACAGTTACGGAGGATATACAAAAGAAGATCAATCATCTTGTGACTCTTGCACGCTCGCTTCTGCCTAGTGGTAGCCAACAACCTCTACTGCCATCAAAGCTTCAAGAGCTCATTGAGAGTAACGACTTTGACACACCCTCCTTGACGCTGCGTCAGGTTCGCGATTTGACGTTTCATGCAGGTGCTCACGAGCATTCTTGGTATGAACGCAACGTGCCTGCTTGCAAGTTTTCCGTGGGTGACTTGGGGTATGTTCCTCGGGGGAAAGATTGGAATTCGTTTGTTCGCTTGAGGAATGTCGTCGAAGATGACGCTGGGGCACTCAGGTTGTCTTCCAAGGCAAACGGAGAACACTGGTGTTGGGAAAACGTGCCAATACGGCGGCAGCCACTCCAAGCATTTGAACTGCCGATGAATGTATCAGGGTGCGTACTCCATGCCTAGTGTCTCGACGATATGTACCAACCTGAAGTTAGGTGGCCAGTCGCTGTGCCCCCACACAAACAGATCGACGTTGTTGTAGTCCATGAGGCATTTGCTGCTTGCGTCAAAGACGCTTGGCAATATCTACTTGAGCATGGGAAGAAGATCGCCCAAGATGCAGGAATCAAACCCGAAGATATCGTTCTTGGTAGGATTCCGTCCCATCGTCCTACAATCCAGGATTCGCTTACCCATCCTAGTAACGCACGCTGGGACTCATCAAGATTTCTACGTCAAAGACTTCCGACCTCAGCCATTCGGGGTGAACCAAAACATGAAGGACCCTCGGTTCGCAGCTAACCCGTTCCACCGGCCGCAAACGCACGGGATTCACCAACCCCCTGGGTTCGGCTTCCCTAATCACCCGCACTTCAATCAATCCACGTTGCCGTCGATCGTGTATCTTTTCACGTCGCAATCGCCGTCGCACGAACCTTATTGGTCGTCCTCTCCGATGTGCGCCATGCCGGGAAGCCAGCGCCCTCCGCTTGATCGGCAGTTCACGTGTAAGATCGGATAGTAAGTGTGATGCTGCTTGTGGCTCGAAGATCCCGCGCGTGCTGACTCGCTCCGCCAGCAAAACGGGGTTCTTAAATTATGTACAGCTACATGCCGAAGACTTTGAGGGTCAATGATGTCGATGTCGGAGTTCGTTTGCGAAAGGATCTTGGTATATCGTGTATCGGAGATACCCTCCAATTCGTTTTCGCCTCGATGGGATCGCGAAAGTCATGGCAAATGGAATACATCTGCCGGCGAGATAGAATTGATCTTGCCCGGTTAAAATTTTTGAAAGTAAAAAGGAAGAGTTGGTCTGAAATTATCGGACGGCCAAAAGCGAGGTCTGCAATCGCCGAGATTCGCTCTTACTCAAAAAGTCAACTTGGTTGGTAACGTGCATGAAGAATGGGACCGTCCGCCGAGGTTGGCTTCACGCCTTAAAATAGCCAAGCACAAGACTCGGCCGTCGGATTCGATTTCCGATCCAACATACGGAGAATCGAGCGGCAAGAGGCGCAGGTGATCCGCCAGAAGGCAGTCGAGTCAGGCCTAAGCCCGGTCTAGATTCTGCGTGGATTCAATTCTGGAACCCGCAGGCACGGCATACAAGTATACCGATCATCTTCGCGACGGTGACTTACCACATTTTTCGTGCCAAGTCAGCAACGTTGGTCCAGAATCAGAATCCAGATTGTCGTTCTAAACGCGCCAATCGCGCGGTACTGGTTATGGTGATCAACAAGGAAATCACGAAGCCGATCTACTGTTCTTCTCCGTTGACCTTGGCATCGTCTCCCTTGCCGTCAAATGTGTCGATGGGAGAGTTATCACCGCGAACATGATCCAGAGCTACGTCATCCGCTAGAATAAGGTTCTGCACAAACGTTTGCCGTGCAGGGAACAGAACGGAAGTGGCATAGTAAACCGTGGACGCGACCACAAACTTGCAAGCGGAGATGAACATACATGCGACATGTGCATGATGCGTATCGAGGACTTACCCCGTAGATCCAGGCTATGTCAAAGAGACGAATCGCGTGGCCTACGTTGACGGCTGGATTGATTGAATTGACAAGACCGGGAAAGGTAGGTCCCACAGTCACAATCATAGCTAGAGCAGCTCTCCAGTTCTTTGAGATGTCGGTCATTGCACAACGTGAAAAAGGAAATCCAACGACTCACGAATCCTCCGATATAGCGGTATCGGCCATTTGGATCATACATGGCAGGAACATCAACTTTTCCTCTATGAACTAACCAAAACTGCAAGGAAGACGATCAGGCGACTGGAAATCGATCGTACGTGGAAGCGTACGTCTGTGACCATGATCCCTGCGAATGGTCCCAAGAAGATAGTGTATCCACTCATAAAGTTCAAGAACCCTTGGGCACTTGAATCATATCGTGAGTGTGCCGAGTCTGTGTTGTCCGGAAAGCTTCTCAAGCGTTGCAAACTCACTTGGCTAAGATTTTCCAAGGAACGAAGGCCCAGCCACCGATTAAAGCACAAATGATTTGGCCACGTCTGATGTTTATGTACTATTCACCTTGTTAGCATTTTTGAAATGGACTATCTGGACAATATTACCTTTGGGAACAATGCTGTCATGTCATTTCCAGCGCCGAAAGTGTTGGCACTAATATTTGACCCAATAGTCGCGAGGCAAAAGGAAAGGGAAGCAAAGAAAGCAGCAGCACGATTGTCCCATTTGTCAATAAGAAGAATGGGATCCCAGAGTACCTCTCCGTAAAGCTGGATTCCAGCGCTGGTGACCGCAATACCAGCGAAGCTACAGAGCACGAATGCTATGGGTATAATGAAGGGTTGGACGAATTGACTAGAAAAGAACTCGTGGGTGTTGCGTCCTGGATCTTATGAGGCTACTTACGCTTTCTCGTTTTTCGCATACCGCTGGAATTTTAATGAGCTATGTATGATACAACGAAAGAAGAGGACCTCACAGTAAAATCAGGTATATTGACGGACAAAGTAGCATATATCCCCAGTACACTGTTCAACGCGCTCAACCAAGTCCAGGAAAACCGTGTTCCAGTTGCAGTCGCGTGCTCAGTGAAAAGACCCTTGGATGGTGGTACCCGGAGAAATGCCCAGATGACCATGGTTAGCCATGTTATCGGAACTATCACGCTCTTGACAAAGAACAACCATCTCAGTTTCTGTGGAGAGAGCAGCATGAAAGGGAACTGGACAAGCCAATAAATGAAGTAGTACAAAAGACCTGAACTGGTGATGCTGGCACGGAGTGAGAGATGGTTTGGCATCCTCGCGATTGAAGGCCATATGGCCTTGATCATCTTTGTTCAAGGTAAGAACAATAGTATGGGACAAGATCAATTCGAGATTTTACCTGGTATATGCATTGCGACCCGTTGTACGACTGATGGTCTAATAGTTGGCTGGCTGGACGTGTGATGACGTGACGAACGACTTACCTGAATGCCGAACCAAAACATGGCCAGGATGATACGGCTGACAACGGTGAAGTAGCTGAGCCAGAAGCCGAATGAAGACCTGTTTAAGACGGGAAACGCGACGTGGAGGCGAGCACCGATGGTTCCGTTGAGTAGCATGACCACGGAAATGATACAATAGCCGATAGCAATGCACGAGAGGGCTTGGCGCCTTTGATCATTTCAACACTTGCACTGCAGTGGCGAACGGAGTGATGCGCACCATGAGAGACCAACTGCAAGCATGGAGCCCGCAGTCTCCCATACCGGTATCGTAGCGGCATCAGATAGCCAGTAAGTAATCTAAGTCACGATGACAAATGTGGATAACTGGTTGGGAACTGGCGCACATAGCTCCAAGTGCTGGGGTGGCGGGGTAAAAAAAAAAGGCCGGGAGCCAGACAAGTTACGGTACTCACGTCCATGTTCTCAGGTGATGCGGAACAGGATCCAAGTCCTTGTTGCTCCAGCCATGTTCAGCAAAGGTTGACTTGTCAGGTTCGAGAGCCCAACGAGATGGCCTGAGAAGGACCTGGAAGCGAGAAAGAGACATGCCAGTGGGAGAGTCATGTCGGCATGGTCGTTTATTACAGCCGTCGATTAGATTCAATACAAGTGATCACGTGCTATCTCACCTGAGTCGGACCAACTTGAGACGATGACTGTCAGGGACCCGCCGCTGTCTCTCGCAGCCCGCCCGCTCGCTCGTTTACACCACCATTTCCTTCGATAGACAGGTAAAATGGCAGATGCATTCGATGTCATTCCTTTCGAGGTATGTACTTCCAATCCGGGCCATCCGCCAGTGTATGTCATGCCCTCGCCCAGGACATCAGGGGGGAGTGGAAGAAACTGGGATCCGGTTCCTTTGGAAACGTCTACAAAGGTCAGTTGGTGTCTCATACTCTCTCTTTGATTCTCACAGACACCACAGGCTCGTACCTGGGGATCGACGTGGCCATCAAAGAGGTACTTCCCTCGAGGGACTATGACGTTGCCAAGTATTTCGAACGAGAGTGGCGGCTTATGAAGTAGCGTATTCCTCTCACAACCTTTGCTCGTTATTCATCTTTCCTCAAGGGAAGCCCGTCACCCAAATGTCGTGTTATACCTTGGACTTTCTAGGGCACCACCCCCCGATGGTCGAGTCTTCATTATTTCTGAATATATTGAGAACGGTCAAGTGAATTCAGTCGTTAAAAATTTCATACTGACCTCTAAACTAGGTAATCTTCGGCAATACATCTTTGACAAGAACAAGCCTTTTTCCTGGCGTCTTCGCATGTCCTTTGCAACAGATATCGCGCGCGCCTTGGCATATCTCCACGCACGTAAATGTATACACCGTGATTTGAAAGGCGAAAACTTGCTTGTCACCGCCAACGGTCGTCTCAAGATCATCGACTTTGGTTTCGCCCGCATCGCAGCTCGAAATGAGGAAGAAAGCAAGAGACTCACGTTCTGCGGCACGGACTCGTATATGTCTCCTGAAATTTTGCTGGGCCATGAATTCGACCTTCAAACGGATATTTTCTCTCTTGGCATAATTTTCTGTGAAATAGCATCTCGACGACTTGCTGATGACCATCATTTCAAACGCACCGGTCCCACATTTGGAATCGATGTGGACGAGGTACGCAGACTAGCAAACCCAGGATGCCCGCCTGCTTTCCTTTCTCTTTGCCTGGACTGCCTGGCCGAGGATCCGGCTGCACGCCCCACTACACGTCATATTCTTGAGCGTCTGCAGGATATCGAAGCAGGGGTCCTGGCTCGCCCAGAAACAGAAGATCTTCACTTAGGCAGCGTGAAGTTCATGACGGGCGGGAAGCGGCCTACAGCCCCTCGCATCCCCAGCTTTGGCGTTGGAATCGGGAAGGACATCAGACATTCGACTCCAACGGTGGCAGAGGACACTATGGCGGCTCTGTCCAGCGGAGAGGAAGACAGCGATGAAGAACTTGCGAATGCCGTCGAAGGACTTAATATCAGCATGCACCTGAACAGCGATTGGAGTAATGGTGGTGCCACCAACGGTAGGTAATTCAACTCGTGCTGCGAATACACACTTGATGCACCCCCCAGGAAATAGCGAGAATAGCACTTCTCCCCTTCTCAACACCACCTCGAGCACGTACTCGGACTATAGCATAACCGTTGTTCGCGGACATGCGGGCAACGCCACTGAAACCGCTCCACCATCCCTATCTTCAATTCTCACGATCCGACCCTATCTAGATCCGAATGCTACGTCGGACCCTATCACTCCGGGGGCGACATCTTCCACAGATGACAGCATGACGCCGACCAGCTCAGATTCTATACTTTCAGTTCAAACATATCGTACCGCTCAATCATCCGTTCCGTCCACCACTAGGGCAACTAAAGGACATTCTTCCATTCGGTCCGTTCACATGTTACACCGATTTACATTAATAAGGCCAGGCGCAAAACGTTCCGGATCAACTTCGCCTGCCAGACACCTCGATGGAGGCTGGAATCCCCTCGAGCTGTTCTTTTCGAGTGGCCTTCTTGTCCAGAAGTGTGATATTTGTGCAAAGAGGATTGGGTGGAAGCCAGTCCTGGAGTGTGACGACTGCGGACTTCGGTGGGTGGATTTAATGCGCTCGGAAGCAGAAGGTCTATATCTGATGACGCGGTTTGTCCCTCACCTTTTCTTGTATCTTCCATGGACAGAGCACACGTCAAATGTGGGGAAGTAGCTCCTCGGGATTGCGGTGTCCGTCCTATTCGACCTGCACAGCAACACGGGCACGTCGGGCACAGCCCCCAAGCCCCATCGCCGCTGTTAAAGGGACGACAAAACCATAATCCAAAGCGACACTCTGTATCTGCCGCTGTGACCCGATGAATGCCGTCATAGGCAGCGATAAGCACGCAGGCAAGGCGCCCTTTTCATCGGACTCTTTTTCTGCGTCGGAGCTTGGTTTTTCACCTAGGACAATTTACGTTTTTGAATCCTTCCTCCACTTTTTCTCGATCCTTCATACCTTTTGCAATGGACCTTAATCATGGTCACCACGAATTCCAACCCCTTGCGCGCCTCCCTCATTCCCTGTTCACTCGTTGTCGTAATGTCTTGTTCAATCCAACGTTCTCGTTTTACAGCTCGGTAGGGATGGAAACCACTATGCTTGTTTCAGAACGCGGTCACCGGGAAGGTACCAAGGTAATCGAAGAATGTAGAGCAATTTGCAATCCAAAAAAAGGCCCGAATCTCAGATCTCAAACAAGAGACACCGCGGCGAAGGGTCTTCCGGAGAATTTCGAACGGGCTTGCTTGCTTACCTTTTGTACCGCGAAGTCGGTGACACGATTATCATAGCCTGCAAGGCTATCACTTACGTTGTGCGTCTCAGAACTTCTGACGATTCTGAACGCGTAATTTTTTCCGCGTGGTATAAAGTGCGTGGAATATTCATTTGGACTAGAACAGAGGTTGTTATGAATGGGCCCGTTTCCACCGCCACCGTTCGTATAAAACGGAAGCCGTCGAGGGCTGTGAGTTCAACCAAGATGTGTGCTTTACTTAACGTTTTCCTCCTCGCTCCGATGATTGCACTTGGCTGCGTGATTTGTTACCACCGCGCGTCACGACTACGAAACGATCTTCCTTTACCCCCGGGTCCAATGCCCCTCCCGTTTATCGGCAACATTCTCGATATCGACTCAGAACAACCGTGGCTTACATACGGTGCGTGGCGAAAAAAATATGGTGCGCGAATTTCATGACTACTCACTGACCAACGCTTAGCTCCTATCTTTGACAGGTCCTATCGTATATTGTCGGCTACTTGGTCAGGACGTCGTCATCATAAATTCAAGCAGAGTCGCGAGACAGTTGCTCGACCAACGATCATCCATGTATTCTGGACGTCCGTCTACATGCACCAGTAAACTGTAAGCGCGAGCGTTAATATTACGCGTGCCAATGAACTGACGTGGAAATCCACTCTCCTGCCGACAGGTTTGGAGTCGACTTTGCCACAGCATTTCTGCCCTATGGTCCGGAATGGCGGACTCACCGGAAGATGTTCCGCCAAGCGTTGAAGTTGGAGACCGTCGAATTATACCAGAATCTCTATCGATCCAAAGCAATAAAGCTGGTCCAGAGTCTCCTTGACACACCAGACGATTTCGAGAATCATGTTCAGTTGTAATTCGCCGTTCCTTTCCATCCCTATATTCTCATTATCTTTGTTTTAACGCAATCCAGATATATCATCTCCATCACTATGGCGTTTACCTATGGATACGAGACGGATTCTTTGGGTGCGCCGCTTGTGAAATCGCTTGCGGAGCTCGTCAAGTTATTGAATGATGGGTTGCCCCCTGAACGAAACGCGATGCTCATGGCCTTTCCTTTCCGTACGTACCTTTCATTACGAGTGGTATGCAGGGGTCGCGAACGCGTGGTAAACTGAAGCGTGATGGTGCAGTGGCAAATATCCCGTCTTGGTTTCCTGGGGCAACCTTTAAGAGGGACGCATTGAGGTCTCAAGAGCTATCACTGAAATCCTTGGACGCTCCGTTCGAATACGTGAGGAAGAGCATGGTGCGGACGATGAATTCCCGTTCTATTAATATTACTGAGTGGTTCCCCGACCCAGGCAAGTGGTTCATTTGCGAAATCCATGGTTTCGGATTTGCTGGACAAGTTGGATGGGACGGAAGAGCGTGTATTGCAAGAAAAGGCGATCAAGGAGTGTGCCGCGACAGTTTACATCGGTTAGTACGTTTTCTACGTCTTTCAGACCTTGCCGCCTGATCTAGGATCTTTTCCCATTTCATTACAGCGGGGTATGATTCGGTGAGTCATGTATCTCAAGGCGTTTCCTATCGTGCGAGCTGAGTTTCCGGTCGCAGAGCACGGCCACTTTGTTAGCATTCCTAATGGCGATGATGCTCTACCCCGATGCTCAACGTCGTGCCCAAGCTGAGATTGATTCGGTGTTAACTGAGAATGTTTTCCCGGATTTCAGCCATCGAAAATCATTACCTTATGTCGAGGCCATCCTGCGAGAAACGATGAGGTGGCATAGTGTTGCACCATTAGGTACGTTGTTAATCAAGACTGTTTTTTGGGGTGCTGACCGCGTGGGTGACTATGCAGCGTTGCCTCACATGACTTGTTGTGATGATGTCTTTGAGGGGTATTTCATTCCAGAAGGTGTGCTGCACAACTTGATCGGTAATGTTTTATCTTGACCCGTCACAGGTACGATGATCTTACCCAATGTCTGGTTAGTAATCGACCCATTGACTTGCTGAGACGCCTCTGACAAAGTTGCTTTGCTATAGGGAGATTCATCACGAAGAGAGCGAGTACCCGGAACCCTATGTCTTTGACCCGGAGCGGTACCTCAGTGAAGATGGGACTATCATAGACAGCGACCCCCTCGCGTCGCGCGTGGCCTTTGGGTTCGGACGGAGACACTGCCCGGGAAAGTGGGTGGCGGATTCTGTATTGTGGATGGGGATTGTGAGCATCCTGGCGGTGTTTCGTATCGACAAG
>JBBPMW010000808.1:0-14002 GCA_038090535.1 Tylopilus alboater | reverse complement strand
ACCCAACAGCGACAAAGTATGCACAGACCACAGAGTCGCTGCACACTTACGGGTCGTATTTGACCCAGTGCCTCCCTAAATTCATCCAGCAGTTTTCAGTCCTCAAGGACGAGCTTATCCTCCACGTTGCGCCCTCGGCAATAGTTCCTGTTCTGACCTTCTTGCGAGATCACTCCCAGTGCCAATTCAAGAGCGTTGTGGATATCACTGCAGTAGATTTCCCCGAGAGAGAGAAGCGCTTCGAGGTTGTATACAACCTACTCAGCATCAAACACGCCGGTAGGATTCGGGTAAAGACGTACGCAGGGGAAGCGGACCCTGTACCAAGCGTTGTCTCTGTCTTCCGGGGTGCTGACTGGTATGAGAGAGAGGTATGGGATATGTTTGGCGTGTTCTTTTCTGGTCACCCAGACCTGTGAGTTTGTCACGCGCAGCATTTCCGCTCTGGTGTTCACGGGATTCCTAGACGCCGCATATTGACAGATTATGGTCGGTAAAAGTGTTTTGGGCCCCTTTCCCATTCTCAACTCACCTCTGCAGGCTTTGAAGGATACCCGTTACGCAAAGACTTCCCTTTGACAGTAAGTCAGATCATGGTCTCATAAATGTTCATTTTAGGACCTCGGGTAGGGCTACACGGAAGTCCGCTACGATGAAGAGCGGAAACGCGTTGTCTATGAGCCACTGCAGTTGACGCAGGCATTCCGGTAAACTTTTGTCTACATGCCTGTACCATCGGTTCTGCTCACCAGGTTTGCGCAGGAATTTCGAATCACTCTCACCTTGGGAGCAGGTCGGAACCGGCTCTGAGCCCATCAGACCAGCAGATCTCAAACCTGTTCCTCCCCCAAAACCAGAGGAGTCACCAAAGAAATAAAGAAATCACTATCGATAGCGGCATCTTCGCTGGATATCGATACACTAGCGAGTACATGCGTAGACACTTAGTGCACTACCTGTGACATAGATTATACTGGTGCATCATCTGAGTATTCTCATGTCGTTTCTTCATCGGAGTTCGACACATGGTCATCATTCTGTGCATCTTTCTTCCCCCAGCCCATCCTGGATGCGAGATAGTCCTGTCCAAGAACCTCAACAGCAACTCTCAATGATTCTGCAACAAGGTCTTCAACCCAGTCGTATTGATCCCAGATTTCTAGCCAGCCAGCAGGGATCGCCTGTGTTACTGTCGTGCACACTAGCTGATGCCCTGGATCAGCTAGGTGTAAGATGAATTGCATATAGGTTTTTGCCGCGTCGGAAGGTGCCTCCGCCAGCTGAGCAAGAGAATACGATCGCGTGAAAGGCTGAACTCGAAGATAGACTGACGAGTGAACAACTGGATTATCGGCTGTCGTCACCTTTTTGGGAGCCTTTGTTTGATTCTTGATTAGTTCATCTAAATTAGCCTAGAGAAAGTATTGAAAAGGGAAGCTATTCATGGTGTTAGTGGATTACCTGAGCAAGCTTCAGCGCGGCTTTGTAGCCATCGACAACGTCAAGTTCTCGGACGGAATCTGGAGAGTCCTTGGGTCTGGACTCTTCACAGCGGTTGACAATGAGGTCGCCACCTTCGACTTGCTCCATAATCTATGGAACGAGCTAAGCAGCGAGGATGGATAAGGGATAAATATAACTTACTCGCGCGAGTGAGCGATACACGAGTGTCTCGATGCCGTCGTATCCTCGCATGTCATGGCTAAGCCAGACTTGAATCACCTCGTGTTCCGAGATCGGAGGAGCAACGACATTCAATATATCATTCAGGGTGGATAATCCGACTCTCTTGAAGTCCTGGCCTGGGTGATCATTAAAAAGCGATTGTAGCTTGCCAGCGTCTTTGCATACCAAGCTTATCTAGCTGTGCCGTCTTCGCATATTCAATGACACCTTCTCCCCATTTGCTGACTTGTTCATTCTTCGGCAAGCTCTTTACTTGCTCGTCCACGACGGATCTGGCTTGCTGATATGCAGCGGAGGCGCTGCTCCATACGTCCGACCATCCCCACCTGCCTGATAAGCCGGCAGCCGTAGTTTCAGCAGCCTCGGGTTTGGTAGTGGACGATGCTCCAGTTGGCTCTGCTTTCCCGGACAACGAAGACGTGGAGGACGACGGGTGCACACCTACCCTGACGCGCTCGGTGCCCTTGCGAAGGGACGGAGTTCCAGCGCGCGAAGTAGGGCGATCTATCGGTGGCGCTGTCAAACGGGTAGGCTCTGAGCTTTTCTGTGTGATTTCGTCGATGAAGGCAAGGACTTCAGCAGGATCCCCCTCGTTGCTTGTTTGCGCATTCTGGCGATACTTGGGAGGGCCTGCAGAGGGTTGGAGGTTATCGAGATCGTCGAGGAATTGAAGGGCTTCCTCCTGCTTGGACTTTGCCTTGGATGTCATTGCTGGCAACTTGGAATGTGGTCGTCCAAGTCAGAGCGTCGACGATATGCCGCTTTGGCGGGTGCGCGTCCGTAGATCACGTGCCACCCAATTAAATAAGATTGCTGTCTACCTCTTTGTCTTCATTCAACCTCACCGAGCCTACCCCACGTCGAAAATATGCCGAGAAGGAAAAAGGTCGAAGAGGATGAGGTGTACCACGTCGGTAAGGCCGTTTCCTGCGTATAGGCTTCCGCTAGAGAAATTTTCCAGAGGTCATCACGAAGGCACGCGTCAGCCTGAGTGATGACGGTGAATGGGTAAGTGGCTCACGCTAGCCATCTCTGGTGCTGACACATTGCATTATTCAGGAGTACTTCGTGAAGGTAAGCAGTACTATTCGCTGATTGCTAAACTTCTCGCTCAACCCCATCACACAGTGGGCAGGTTATGGATCCGACGCAGATAGGTGGGTATCTCGCAGCATCAAGGATACACATCTTCGTGACACTTTGTATTTGTAGCTGGGAGCCTACGGAGAACGTAAAGCAATGCGACCGACTACTGGCAAGCTTCTGGAAACACGTCGGCACGGATGATAATGACTATCCTGTCGGTTACGAGATAGCGGCTGAAGAAGACTGGATCAGTCCGTGCTTCACGACACTATTTCCACCATATTCTCATTCGGTTCACAGATAAGGAGAAACGATATTTCCAAGAGACATTCGTCAAGCCCTCGAAACGAAAGTCAGACAAGGCGATAAAGAAGGACAGACAGGTCAGGAAAACGTCGAAATGAGATCCATTGGCTGAACGAGTTCCTAGGAGAGGCGAAAGTCGAAGTCGAGCACATCGGATATGTCCGAAAGTACCGCGGATGACTCCGAGAGTTCAGGCGAGGAACCTTCAGCGAGACCACCCGCTACGAAGAGGAAGGCACGCGTCGTGGATACAGAAGTACGTACCTCTTATCTGCGGCCTTCATTCGTGCATCTGACTAATTCCTGTTTATATTGTAGTCCGAGTCTGGGTCCGATGGCCACTCGCGCAAACCGGCGAAGGCTCCGTCTCGCCCGAAAGCAAATACAGCGCCTTCAAAGGAAATTCCCAAGGTGGATCCCATTTCTTCCTCCCACATTATGCTTACGCCGAAAAGGTGCCGGTCCAAGTCAAACGACAAGAATTGCCGTTAGCGACTGGTGGTTCAACATCTATAGCACCACCCAAGACCGTTGTACGCACTCATCAGGACCAAAAGACAAATCCTCTGGTTAAGTCCATGAATCTACCCTCCACGAGTGTTGAGGCTGGAAGCTCGCTCTCTACTAAGCAGCGCGTGGCTGCTGGAATACCGCCGCCTCCTACTGGGCCCAAGCCGCTTCCAACCGCGCCTAAGAAGTCTCTTCTAGCGCTCTCATTCAAGAAGAACAAACCAGCTATTCCCCTCAGTAGTCAGGCCGAGGACACGATAACGTCAAGCACATCCGTTGCGTCACCTACATCACCCGTGATTCAAACCACAAAGATTACCAATGATGCAGATGTAGTTGCTTCCCCCGAGCCAATGGATGTTGACCAACCTGTTGATCTCTGGGATTCTATCTTGGAAGATGTCGGACCACCAGGCGGAAGGTATGTGGTTCAGAGGAGGTAGAACCAATCCGAAACGTGAATGCACAACAGTTCCGATATCCTCACTGCCCCAATACCGCCCAAGTCCCAGGAAGAAATCAATGTAGATAAGTTCCTGCAGACTATCCATATTCCTGCGTCAGTTCCATGTTACTTTCTCTTCTTTCTGATTAAATACATTCCATCCAGGCTCAGTGGCCCCCTGTGAGTAATGTTATACTTTCATGAGATCTACTCCATTGGTGCTGAACATTTGCACAAACAAAGGGAGGCAGCTGTAATACCCAGTCAGCCTGCCCAACCAACAACTGAGTTGGCCAAGACACTAGCCATTTCAAAGTATGTTGGGCTGGTAATGATATTCTATGCTGATTGTGTCTTCAGAATACCCAAGAAGTGGAAATGGACTGGTGATCTATTCATCAGCACCTCTGAGAGCAAAACAGAACTGCTCTGCACTGTTACTATTGCAGATCCTAGTGGAACAAGCACTACCTCCCACATCAATCTCTTGTTATCATCACTTGACTCACTTTGCATCCCAAAGCTGCATCCAATCATGGATCTATCACCCATCCTTCGAGCCTGTGGAAAATCCCAGTACTTTGGTACACTTGAGTCAAATGAACCCAGTGAAGAGGTGGTTGTTCATGGCTTGGAACATCACTTGACAAATGAAGGACTGGTTGGCTATCTTCATTCATTGTCCAGCAATTCATTTACTCTACTTTTATAGGCTGCAGTAATTCCATTGCTGCTGGATGCTATGGAAGTAGCAGTCCTTATTATCTTTCCAGGAGCACAGCAGGGGTTGACCAAGGTCCTACAAGTACCAGAATGTCTATCAACTGGAACCCACCTCCTTGTTGTGCTTTTACCATTTTTAGTGCCAGCCATCACATCCACCAAGGTTGCTGGGCAGAGGTCCATTGAGACTGTGATGCAGTCTTCCTTGAACCTGCAGGATGTGGTAGTGCTTCATGAGCCTTCCCAAGAGGGTATGCTATATCAGGCAATGTCCCTGTTGTGTTTTCCCAAGGCACTGCTGGACTTTCTCAACTCCACCTCCACAAGAACATATTGTGTCTGGCCCTCAACTGATCAAATGTTACCAGGGTTGGATACAGTTATGCTTCAATACATTCTCAAGTCAACTAAGGCTGTGCCAGCCAAGCTTGAAGAAGATGTACGGGTTGTTTTCATATCCAATCAGCACTTGGAGATACTGCATACCATGCCATCTCTGGTCACAAAGCTGGTCAACTGTCCTGAAACCCAATTTTGGAGGTATGGATATTCAACCAGTATGACCTCTCAGAGATGGAGAGTTCAGGAGGTCTATCCATTGGGTATGAAGACCTTATTCATGCTGTTTGCTGTTGTGTTTAAAATATGATTTAGGGGGTGTTGTGACCTTCACTTCTTCTGCACTTGCAGAAGATTTGGTAGGTTGCTACCAACTAATGTCCCAGATTATAGAGCATCCACTTTGGGATTGCTATCTTATTCCTGAGGTTTTGGCTGTGAGTCATTTGTTGTGCATTGATGGGGGCCTGGGTTCTTCTAGGTAAGCCTCCACTTCTAATATAGAACAAATATCTTTAGCCACCTGTCCTACAGTGAATCATGCCTGGGTCCTATTTTGGACTTTATCAGCCTTGGGTCAATTTCTGTCATCAGAATGCCTGGAAAAGGTCATTCTAACCAAGTGGATTGGCTCTCCCAACTCTTGAATCATTCCAATGCTAGTAGCCATGAGTTGCTGGAGGTCTATCTTGGAGTCCTTAGAAGCCATCCTACCACCTTGGGCATGACAGCTGAACAGTTTGTCACCTTCACAAACAATGAGATCACCAAAGATCTTTCAAATGCTCAGATCCAGCCAGCATTCATGGAGAGCTATAGGAGATTTGTAGTAATCAGAGCTGCCTCTGAGGATACTATACCATTTGAGAAAGATGGTGTAGGTCTTTCCTTGTTTATTCTGTGATCCTTCAATTGATTGTACTTCAGCTTGAATGGTCAACACTCTCCATGTTTAGCTTCAAAGATGACTATTTTCAGTCATGACCACATACTAGCTCATTAGTTGCATAGCTATAACAATAATTTCAGATATCAGTACTCTTTTGAAGCAAAAGAGCTCAGTTGAGCATTCTGGTGAACATGAAACATTTGCTACAATGCAGGTTGCCCCAGGTATTCCCGCAGTTAAGGCATGGATGCTGGTACTTCGTGTTGTCACAGTGCTGACTGTGTTTTATCATTGCCCTCTCTAAGTATGGACAGGGTACCACGCGGAGTTTGAATCACAGTGAGCACTGGTAGATCACTCCATGTGATTCATATGCCGGTTCCAAAAAAGGTGTTGACCGGGTGACTTAAGAGTGACGTTTTGTCATTTTGGACTGGTCCTCGTCTGCTGTCATGTCTGCTGTCATGTCTGGTCTCGATGCTCTGCTGCTCAATCCTGCTTTCCATGATTTCCTTGCGATCGTCAAGGGTGCGAGGAATGGGTTCGTCTACGGCGTCAAAGTCAGATTCCCTCATGCCCTCATAATGGCTATACTATTCGGACGTGGAGAGTATGTCTGTCTGTGCAGTCACGTCAATAGTCTACTAAGTCTTGCGAGTCAGCTGGAAGACGCGATGTCGTGTTATCTACCAAGCAACAAAGCAACACGCCCTCAATCTAGCGAAGTTCGTGTCGCTGTACAAGATATTGCTGTTGCTCCAGAGGAAGGCAAACAGAGGGAAGGAACGTAGTGCAGACACATTCATCGCTGGATTGATTGGAGGGTATGTCGTGTTCGGGGACAGGACCGCGGTGAACGAGCAGGTACGCTTCACACTCATGTTATATCGTCGTGGTAGCTTAGCTCTTCTTCGACAAGATCGTGCTCTACGTGGCTTCGAGGGTTGTCGCAGCATTTTTACCTCGTGCAGGGGTACCTTATTCGAAGACCCCCTCGCCGGATGGATCTACCCTTGCTCGTCCCGTCCCACCAGACCCTCGGCATTTCTCAGTATTCGCAGCGTTGGCCTGGGGCGCCGTAATGTGGTTGTTCAAGAATCGTGGCGAGAGCATCCAACCTGGCATGTTCAACTCTATGACCTACTTATACCGTGACTCGGAAGTTTGGGAAAACCTTAGGACGCTCCTTTGGCATAATAGATAATCTTACAAGGTATATACATACTTCTCTCCCGTTGGGAACAGAGACGCTGAACGCTCCGGTTCCAGTTAGAACACCACATCCACTATCCCTTAGTTACCCTCTTGTTGTGGTGGCAAATAGTCGATGGTTCTTGGAATTCGATTGCACTTGTACTAGATGGTTCGTGAGCAAACGTTCTACGTTGACGGTGATAAACACTTTACCCCGAGCATACTGATGGCCGCGGAGCAAGCCTTGTAACATGTTTTGCACGAATCGAATTGTTTCAAGAGCACGCTCATTTCGGCCGCTAGGTCGGTGGCTGGTTGACTATGAGCAATTTCTTCCACTAGGTAGCCGCCACGAGACATCCTACCTGCTTCAAGTTGGGTGGCCAGCAGCATCCGAGAATCATTCCACGCTCGCATGGTACCTTCTTGGTGAGCGACGCATACACCGTATCCAAAAGGGAAAATGTCTTCTCGCAAAAGAATCGTTTTCAGTTGCTGTATCCTGTGACTGTGCAGTCGGACGAGATCATGATATGCGGCGACGGAAGGGATGAGCGCGATTCGATCCTTGGAGTACGTGGAAAGGGGTGGGTGCAAGAGGTATGCGCTCGCTTCAGCTGCAACGTCGTTGATGCGGTTCCCCGTGGCAAACGCATAGACCTCGAGGGGATGAATGGACGCGTTGGCAAACAGATGTGCATGCAAGGCGCGTCGGAGAGGTTCCGAGAGGTCGTATTTATCAGCTAACCGGAGCATGTCTGGGAGTAGTGGAAAGGGGATGAGAGCTCCTTGATACAATGAAGCTGGTTTCCCCATTTGACGTGCCTGCCGGGTAGACGGAGAAAGGGACGGCGGGGGCGGGGGAAAGTGTAACAGCCCGAGCAACAGACGTAGTGTTGAAGCGGATTCGTCCAACTCTAGGACTTCGGTGATGTCTTGGACTTCACGAGTGTTAACAAAGCTATATTCTTGGTCACAACACAAGAACATGTCCCCTGTGATGATATCATATCGTCAGTCTTGTCTTGTCTAGAGCAAACAAGATTCAAGAAGCGAACGGAAGACTTCGGATGTCCGCAGAGCACTTTTGTGCACGTGGAATTCTTCCTGGTCAGGAATCGACCTAACTCGAAAGTCCGGTGATTGGGGTGCATAGAACTCAAAGTCATCAAACATGGTGTCCGCTGTGAGGTATTGGGATCAGTCGGACTGATCCCATCTTTAAGTATCCAGCATCCTGGGAGACGGGCGAAGTTCAACGTATACCACGACGTGGCCACGCAGCAGACCGCAGCCGCAATGAGTCATATCTCCAAAAGTAGCGGACGTATATGCATGAGAGTCAGAATGTGTAGACGAGTGTTTCCATGCGTTGCAAAATACATCGTAGACCTAAATCACGTATGACACAGCGTGAGACGACGAAATGATGTGACGAGATGGTTAGAAGGGGACATCAGCCTGGAAATCGAAAAGAAAAACGAAGAAAAAGAGAAGAGAAAGAATGGGATGCATGCCCAAGAGCGAGTGGGGTCGTGAAGAGCAAAAGGCGATGGAGGTATCATCAGAGAGAGGTAAAGAAGACTGGAATCTAAATACCGAAAACCCCAGAGAGTATCCATCACATCACCACACACTTGGGCTTCCTAGAGTCCTTGGACTTATCACCCTGTTTGCCATTGCCTGTGCCACCCTCCAATCGTTTCGTCTGTCGTAGCGCGCGAACGAGATTTGTGAAAAGCAGTTCCACGTTGTACGCGGTCCTGGCCGATGTCTCCATGAATTCGCATCCAAATGTTCGCGCAAGGGCAATGCCCTCCTCACGTGATACCTCACGCTCGTAGGTCTTGTCGCACTTGTTGCCCACCAACATGAAAATTGGCTTTTGACGCTTTACTTTGAGCATCGATTGTCGGAAGACTTCGAGCCGTTCGAATGTCGAACGTGAAGCGATCGAGTACACAAGTATAAACCCTTGACCCTCGCTACCGAGACTTGAGCAGTGGTCGAGGAAGGGTAGTGTGGGATACTAACCGTACCCATTGGTCTCTAAGGGTGGCATACTCCTCTAACAAATTGATGAGATTGGGTATCTCAGCTGTAAAGGGATGGCGTACCTTGTCCAGCAGTATCAATGACCTCTACGAAGCACATCTTATTGTCTACGATGAGCTGTTTCCTATAAGCGTCTTCTATCGTGGGGTCATATGTCTGAACGGAAGAAAATCAAAGAGGGCGCCGAGTGGGCAGACGGGAATCGTACCTCTGTCATTAGAAAATGAGATGATGTGTTAGGCACGATATCGGATGTGTGGGCTTACCGACGAAACAATTTAGAGTGAACTGAAGTGTGATCAGCGGGTGTGTTGAGATGCGGTAAAATGACTTACCTGGACGGCCAAGGCGGTTTTACCGACACCACCATCACCCAAGACGGCGACTCGCCAACTGTCCATAGCTCGTGAACAGGATAGGATCTTGGCAGGGGCGAAAGGAAGATGTGTAAGATTGGGAAAATGGAGTGTGGGATGACAGGAATCTGTAGGGGGCGGGGATGAGTGGCACTGAGAGATTGGGATAGAGGTGCAAACCTTGTATTTGTCAAAGGCGGTGAGATGGAAAGGATGGGTTCCCGGAGGAGAAAGGAAAGGGGAAAGAATATGTCGTGCAAAATCGTGCAAAGTCGTAAGAATGAAGGCGCGAAGAACGGCCCAGTATAGAGCAGGAAAGAGTAGTGAGGAGGAGGAGAGAAAGAAGACGGCGCTGATGAAAGTCTTGATGCTCCTTGGAAGCGTCGTATTTCTATTCTGCAGCGGCCCTGCAGGTTTGCTGATGGCGCGGACTAAACACTCACACCCCTCCACTTTGGTCCCAATCCACACCAAATTCAGAAATCAACCTTGACCACATTTCCTACCAATCCTCCCCATCTTCTTTGTCCGCACCAGCCTGAGGGTCCTCTCGCGTCCTCGGCAATCGCCGCTCACGATCATACGTGATGGCAGCAGAGAACAGACTCCCGAGTTCCAGCTCACTCAGTTTTGTGTATCCTCCTTTGGTCTAGCTCCGTGGGCAGAACATCGACGTTTTGGTCATCCAGGCGTCCACAGCTGCTCCGCTCGGTTGATAAAGTCCGTTCCTGGCACTGCAACCGGCATCTTATTCTGCTTGCGCGTCACAGTACTCTTTTCTCCTTCTTGAGCCCTCCAGAGACCCAAATTAGGCCTTGACCCCCTGATAGTCATCCCCTCTTGGGTGCGTTTGCGCTTGGTCCTCTTCCGAGCCCTCCACGGCTCCCTTGAAAGATAAAATCGCATGCGCTCACCCGTACGTAAAAGAGGCTGCAATCTTATAATATTTGGTTTGGCGTCGTTGGTAGGATCTCTGATCTTCAAAATTCGCGCTGTTTCGAGAAGCCATAGGAGATTCAAAATGCTCCAGAGGGCTAATTTCCTTCCCATCTATCTGTCCCAAACAGGCTCAAGGGGAATACAAAACACGATTGATTTTCGTTTGCGCGGCCTGCAGAACTTATTGCCACCGGAACAAGGCGGAATAATACGACTAGCGTCGGATCCAGAGCTACATCAAGGCACCTGGAAAAAACCATCCGGTATTTATCTACATAGCGGGAGGATGATGGAAAGAAGACGAGTGACTCGGTGAGCATTCAAAGTGATTAATGCGAACTTTCTCCAAATAATTGACGCATTCGAGCAAACCGTTAGTAAAGTTAAGTCCATGACACGCTTTTGCCTCGTTTTCGGTTGCTTAATGGAACTGAAATCACTCAAAAATGCAGCCCTTGATTGGCGGAATCGAGTAGGTTCTGTTATTCAACGCGATGATCATTTATTGCCGTGTCGAATCCCAACAACATTTACCAGGATGGCACGTTGTGCATGTTGCTTCCTTTTCCACCGATACACTCAGCGTCAAGTGACTATGTGACTATAACAAGAAAGATGACGAAAATGGTGGGACTCTTGCCACTCTCTCAAGCGACTATTCTTTGCAACGCGACCGTAAGGGATGAGCCAACTCATCTGACACGACGAGGAAGTGGACAATCTGAGCTAACAGGCACGTGTGGACGCATGTATACCCTTGCGGGTACGTCACGAAGACATATAGGGTTGCCAACCGACCCTCTTGCTATCATACATGAAACTGATCCGCGGCGGACCACGCCACATGACTGGTAAACGAGTTGATCGATGATCCGAAAACAGGTATGTCAGGTATGTGTGCGTTTGAGACAACAACAAACCACTCACTGTCGTAAATCAGGCTGTCGGGTCGAAGTTGGCGATACTGACGTGGAACAACATGTGAATGCTTTCCGGACTTGGATGCAGCTTGTAGATATGCAACATCATGGAAAAACCAAAGTATGAAGACGGGAAAACCGCCGGCCTGAGTGGGATAACAACAATGTATACATATCAGATCTGATTGATTCAGAAGCTGGTCAAGTGGGTGCTCTAGGTCGACAGGATCAACAGATAGGGTGCACATATCAATTCCGGAACACCGGGAGAAGATAAGCCCTTGTCGCAGCCAGTCCGACTGGACAGGAACCGCTCCATTCCACTACTCTATAGGATATTATGCACACACGCGGTGGGTAACCCTCAGTCTAAACATGTACCACGTGAAACGTCGCTCCCTTGTGTACGCGAACGTCTCTATCGACAGTGCTTACACGGAACAGGTACAAATATGGGAGTGGAGGATGGGTACCTGGGTGGCTCAATGGTAATATTGAAACATGTGTACCTGTATGTTAATGAAACAATGGGGAATGGCATGTGATAAACATTGAATAAGAACCACCAAAATGCAGCCTAAGAGGGAAACCACACAAACACGTCCATGAACATGCAGCGCGAACCAAGAGAGCGGGGTCTTACGGTGAGCGAGGGACAAATCAGTCTTGTCGACTGAGCTCTCCCTGAGTCAAGTCAAGAATGAAGGTCATCTTGAAATTTTGGGGAGGCTCAATGAGTTTGACAGGCTTGGTTGACGAAAGGGAGGTGTTTTGTGACGTGGAGGCAAAGGGTCGGATAGGACGAGAGGTTGGGAAGTGGGGGTTGCGACGGGGCAATGGTCTTTGGGGAGCAGTGGCGGAGTTGTGGGACGGACCAGCGAGTGGGGAGGGAACGTATTGGGAAGCAGCACCGAGCTGGGAACGCACGGAGGACATTGCGAGAGATGCTGAAACATAAGGAGAGTGAGGCAATGCAAGGGGAAGAGGGGAGCGAGACGGACCCATTATATTAGAAGAAGTGACGAGGACAAAGACCGTGATGACGCCTAGTCTCAGACTGGCTGTCGTTTGTGTAGACTTATATATGCGAGCCGTAAATTCGCTGGGGAGTTCATTCAGAAGCAGTCGTTCAAATACCGTTGGGGTTCGGCAGTGCCAAACAAAACACTTGCAAACAACATCTCCCCTGGCAATGCCACCATCACACCAGGCGTTCTCCGCGGCTGTGTCTACTGATCGACAATGCTATTCAAGCGTACAGCGACATGATACAGGTTCCGTTGCAAATATACAATGGCATCCCCCTCAATTATATAAAATGATCGTGCGCCAACAATAGATGATATATACCGAGCAATATCTGCTCTCTCAAAAAAGTGTGTTAGCTGCAACCCGAACGAATAACTAAGAGAGAAGAAAAAGGCAGTTCCAAAGAAAGAGAGAAAAAGAAAAAAAAAGAGTGAATTGTCAAGGTCCAACTAAATTAGTCTGTTGTCGAGGTTATAAGAGATGTCGTGGATGGAATGATACACTTTGGGCAACCGTTGGTGTCAGGTCGCGAAACCTTGTTTCGCAGCAAGCAAAGAGCAACTGACGCTCGACCTTGCATGAAGCCGCGAGTGCGCCCCATAAGTGAGGCAGCTGATTCGACATGTATACCCTATTAGAATTAGGATGACAGATTAACCGTCATAACGCGCTGACGAAGATGAGATCGAGGTGAGAACTTGAATATAGGCGGAGAGTTGGTTGTCGTGGTCCACTCTGGCAGTACCGTCATCGCAATATCTTCCGAGTAACGTGACGTTGATATCCCAAGTGGACTGGAGGGTGTGCTCGAATGGGGCTGCGAGCAAAGGCAGCGCTTATTGAACGTCGACGAGGAGATTGCGCTCTAGAATGTATTTCCCCTCTTTGTATTTCTGGGAAGCTTCATATGCTCGATCCTATATTCGCCCTTGTATGAGAATGTTTGTGATGATGACAAGTGAATACACACGTATTTCCATCCCAGGATGGTGGCGCATTTGATGCAATAAATGTCCCGAACAGTGTGATTGCCTGTCGTCATCTGGCGGTCGTTGGGTTCGCCCTCGACGACATTGACGCTAACCAACAGTCTGAGCTGTTGAGGCGAACACAGTGGTAGAGCACTTACACCCCATCAAAGAGGTAGGCACGCCCGTGCTGGCCATTGAACGCCTTTGGGGACTTTAAGTGGCAAGGACGGGAGGAATACCCAAGTACTCACTCGAGATATCATCGAGTGAATGGTGGCAAGATGAGTCTTGCATTTGGAACAGCCGTATATGCGCTCGCCGGCGAGATAGCGGCGGTATTTCATTCCCATGTCGGGTGGAGACGCAGATGGGGGAGTGAGGCAGAGTCGAGGAGAGATGGAGTGGGATATCGCTCAAGTGGCGAGTGTGTGATGGGTACGGAGAGGTGGGCGTTCTTTATACAGGGGACGTGTGAAGGAAAGTGGTAGATATGCTAGAGTGAGGCGGGTCAAGATGGAGCTACCCAAGTGGAGAGTCCCCTTTACGGTCGGAGA
>JBBPMW010000807.1:0-14005 GCA_038090535.1 Tylopilus alboater | reverse complement strand
CCATGATACTACAGGGTTTCCTACAGTTCATCGTTCAGAATATGAAGGTAGAGATCCCCATCCATTCTACCATCAATCTTGGAAGCATAGCCAACTCCCTGTCAAGTCATACAATCCCATATCATCAAGGAACCTTCTCCAAACTTGATAGTTTCTTCAACCAACCTATTACTAAGCCCCTCACCAGCATTTTTCCACATCCATTTGTGTCCATCTGACCATATCACCTTCTTCCAATCCTCTATAGTCCAATCCTTGTGAGCATAGACAAAGTCCAAATATGCCTCACAATGCTTGACAAAGAGAAGAGGGCATTTCTTCTTCACCACAGCCTTTATGCCAGACTTTTTCAAGTGCTGGTAAATTGTGTTTTGGGAGAGAGATTGATTGATGATATTGGATAGAGTTTTGGTGACCTGGACTGCATTTTCTGCCTTGTGAGAAGTAATGAGATGGATAGCATAACAAATGTTGGTAGGAGAAAGTTTGGCTGGACAACCTCCAATAGACTTTTGAAGCTCAGAATGCTCTTTGGAGCAAAGTCTGGAGATGGTAGAAGAGTGGATACCAGTAGCAGCAGCAATAGAGCAAGTGGATTGACCATTATCAAGCATGGTGAGAATGGTATTTTTTTGGATAGAAGAAAAAGATCTCATGATGATGGTGTTGAAAAGAAAGAAGTGTGTGAATATATTTGCACTCAGATGTGATGTTTATATATGTATCTTTGTTTGTATGACCAAACAAAGCCAAATATTCTATAATCCAAATGAGATTGCATCTTGCAGTTGAAAAGTGAAAAAATTGTTGCAATGGTATTACTGTCTTACACTGGCCATATCTTCATAGCTCCTGAGCCAAATCACATGACACAGGGACCAATTTGATAGTAAATAATATGTACTATATTTCATCCCACCAAATATAAGCATGATTTCCATATTTGGTTGTGATGTGCTTCATGCACTACATCAGGATTAGTTATTGTAATACTTTTTGGAGTCACTGTATATGGAATTGTCATATCATTCAGCAGTGAGGCAAGCATCATCTCTCTCCCCAAGCCATGTTTTTGAAGGGCATAATTGAACATGGGCAATGCAGCATTCATTCATCTGACAATGATGGTATTGATGATATCAATATCAATGAGTATGGCATTAATTGGCAAGACCTTGAAATCCACCATATCCACCCTCATCATGATACAAACAGTCCACCAAGCAAGTTTGATCATGATCATGACTTGAATGGCAATCCATTTATCTTGAATCAACCTGACTGGCTCTCTTATATCAAAGTTTCTTTCAATTGAATGCAGCAGCAGGAATTTGCCTATTATGTTCAACCACTTTATGAGTTCACACAGACTGACATGAGGTCATGTTACCTGCTTTGGATTGAGGCACTAGCCATTGCAGTGGTACTTACACAAACATTGTGACTTAGAATCCTCCAGTAGAATTACAACAATGATAAGACTGAATAGATAAGTCCTTTGAATCTGGCCTCAGTCCATGTCCAAATGTAAGGGTGAATGTGCCATGCTCACACAGATGCAAAAATGACAGTGTGCATGAGGGTGGATTGGTAAAGAAGGTTTCATCTTGTGGCAAGTTCCACCACAGATACCATCATCATACTGATATGGAACCATGAAACTCCTGGGCTTTCCAAATTGAGCCTTGGCAAGTTGATGGTAGTGGGCTGGAGATGAGCAATGCACTCAGATTGGTATGAATGATAGTGGCAGCAGGGAAAAATGGAGACTATGTACATTTGAAAGTAGGATATGGCAGAGGAGGCAAGTGCTTAGATGCTCATGAGTATGGGTGTGGCCAATGAAAACAGGAGGGTGAACAAGTAACTTCAAGCACAGACAAGGCTGTAGGTATGGCTGAATCTGGGCAAGGTAGCTACAAGACCTGGACTTGGACTATTCTATTTGCATTGTGGTGATGTCCCTTAAACAACATAAGATATGGCTTGAATGATAACATGATTGGATCTGCCTTGCCAACAAATATTATCACATGACTTTCCAAAACACAAAAATGAAATGATGAAACAAAAACAAAATGAAAAAATGAAAACAAAGCTATAAGGCAAAGTGAAAAACAAAAGAACAAAATTGAAAATTGAACAATGAAAATGAGTACAAAAAAGGAAAGTAAAAAAGCAACATGAAAAAATCAAACAGTAAAAAGATGAAAAAGTGAAATCAAACAAATCAAATTGCTGAACATTTACTCAGATCTTACTGAGTCCGTTTGTATCATAGTCCATACTGAAATAATATAACACTTCCCCTCAAACAAAAGGGTGTAGTCTGAGTTTCTGTGCAAAATGTTTTGCTTCAATGCTTGGCAATGCTTTGGTAAGAGTATCAGTGACCATGTCATTTGTGGAACAATAAAAAAAATAAATGGAACTGTCCTCAACAGTAAAACAAATAAAATGATAATGAATATCAATGTGTTTTGTACATACATGATAACTGCTGTCATGGATCAATGTGATGGTGGCTTGATTGTCTCTGTAAAGAGTTGTTGGGTGTGTAAGAGGCTGGAACATCTCATCAATAAGTTGTCAAAGCCAAAGAGCTTCTTTTGTGGCATGAGTAGCAGTGACATACTCAGATTCAGCCATGGAAAGCATAACAAGCTCTTGTTTCTTCAAGCCCAAAAGAATCACTCTATCATCACCAAGAAAGGCAAATTCTATTATAGCATGTCGATATCCCTGAGTAGCTTCATTAGTGTCAATGTATCCAACAAGACCTTTCATCTGAGTTCCAAAGATAAGTGCAAGCAACTTGGTATCAATTAGATACCAGTAGATCCATTTCACTGCTTCCCAATATTCCCAGCCAGGATTGATGTTAAACTGTGATACAAAAGACATTGCAAAAGCAATATCTGGTCAGGTCCCAGTAGTGAGGTGGATGAGTGATTCAATAGCCTGGCAGTATGCAATCTTGCTCATGGTCTTCAAAGATTGTTTCTCTGATAACTGGATATGAGGGTCAAGTGGGATGGTAACAGATTTCATGTTAACAAAGTTGTATTTGGCAAGAATACCATTGATGTATGGTTTCTGCAACAAAGATATGGTATGGGCTTGATGGTCCCATGTTATTTTCATCCTTAAGAGCCAGTTGATCAGTCTGAGATCAGTGATCCAGAAACATAGACCAACCTTATCCTTGAATGCCTTGATAAGAGGTGGTGAGTCTCTAGTGATTGTGCAGTCATTGACATGTGATATGAGGATCAAGATATGTTTGGTGATATTTGCAATAAACACTTTCCGGTCAGCTTCCATCTATGTGAAACCTAAGTTACTAAGAGTGTTGCTCAATCATCAATACCATTTGAGTGTGCCCTGTTTAGAACCATAGATGGTGATGCAGAGTCATGCAACAAGATCACAGCCTTGTTTATCGAAGCCTGGGGGTAGCTCCATGAAGATGATTTCATCATCATTGAGTTTGCCATTAAGGAATATGCTGTGGAAATCAAAGATATTGATGTTCCAGTTTTGTCATGCTGCAATGGCTAAGATAAGATGAAGTAAGGCAAGACAGGTGACAGGCATGTAGGTTTCATCATAGTCTATGCTGTACTGTTGGATAAAGCCATGCACCACAAAACAAGCCTTATATTGTACTTGTCAATCTTGCCCATATGTTCTTTTTGATTTTGAAGACCCACTTGCAGCTCATGATGTTGGTGTTTTGAGGATGTTTGGCCATGTTCCAGGTGTTACAATTATCTACTTGGGTAGTATATTTTTTCTTCTCTCCATCCATATTACTTGCCTTCTTTTCTTCGATATCCCTCATACTGAGTATGACCATCATTTACTCACTTTAAGGCCCACTTCTTTCCTCCTCCTTTTCCTTAACTCCTAACTGTTCCTTTTCTGCTCTTCTTGTTCTACCAGTAGGAGACAATCTATTCTTGTTATTTTCTTCTCTAGTTTACAGACAGTGTTCTCCTACAAGCACCACTTCCCATGGGCTTGCATTATCCTTCCCTCACCTTCCAATGAATTCTTGCTTAGTCAATGATAGCTCCAGAATCCCATATATACTGCATTGCATGTATTGTAGTCTCTATTCTTGATTTACACAATCACAGTATATTTCTACATCTTGAATCACCTCTCTGGAACTTCCTCTAAGTTCTCGTCACCTTTGAGCATATCAAGGACATTGTGTCTCTTCATGAGTACCTCCCTTGAGACAGCTGGTTAGCGACTTGACGTAGAAGTATGTTTCACATAACAAAAAATCAAGAATCTCCCTCTGTCCCTCTTATCTAGGAGCAGGACCGCCACCCATTAACATTTCATCCCACAGAACCCCTGGAGGGAGTTATTGCACTCCCAACGACTCCAGCAGCGATGAATCTCCTGCTGAACCCACTGATTCCCTTGACAATGACAACAACACTGCCCTCCCCTTAGAACTAGCCTTCCTCGTCGCCTTTAGACAAAGGCTTGCAGCTTATAACCCTCTAGCACTCTCGACCCCAACAGGTACCCTAGCAGTTCCCCCTGCACCCAGAAGAACTCCCACTCACCTAGACAACATATCACTGGCCCTGCACTCCAAATACCCCCAGTCACTCCACTAGCACCACTTGTCACCCCACTCGCACTCCTAGCCCCATCTAGAATTCTCACCATAGGCCCTGTGTCCTCAGCACCCCCAGTAAACCCACTTGCACCCCCAGCCAATCCTCCACCCATGTCCACCTCCAAGTTAAAAGCAGCCCTCCCCACTGACTTCTCAGGAGAATCTGCTAATGTCCTATGATGGATCAAGGCCATGAAGGCCTATTTCACCATCAACAAAACCTTGTACACCATCAAAGAAATCAAGGTCATGACCACCCTGTACCCTTCTCAGAAACATGGTATGACAAGATGTCCAACACCGCCATCCCCTCCTCTGACAAAACCTTTGACAAACTGGTCTCCAACTTCAAGACTATGTTTTATCCCTATGACATAAAATCCACTGCCAGGAATGAGCTCCACAAGCTCACCCAAAAGAGCTTCCACCTCCCTAAGTGGAGCTACTGATGACAGATTCCAAAAGTACATCATTGATTTCTAAAACCTTGCTGCTAAGGCAGGAATCACTGATGCCACAATCCTCATCAATCTTTTCTCTCTCAGTCTTGATCAACAAATTGTCATCATGATCCTCTCCATGTCGATGCTTTCCACTAACATCAACAAATGGATTGAGCAGGCAAAGATCTTCCATACCCAGAAGATGCACATTAATGCCCTGAAGGGATGACAAAACAGCACCTTTATTTGTCAACCATCGCCCTGCTCAGGACCCCAATGCCATGGATGTTGATGCTGTTCACTTTGGCAAGCTTTCCCCCACCGAATGGGCCAAATGTATCTGAGAAGGCTTATGTTTCCAATGCAGGAAGCTAGGCCATAATGCTAGCCAATGTTGCTCATCGGGAACCCCCCAACAACCTCCCACCTCGAACCAAAGTGTTTGTACCACTGAGATAACCCCAGCCCCCACCTCCACTGCTACCGTGCCTCCACCACCCTCGGCTTTAGAGGCCTATGTCCAAAGCCTAAAAACCCAGGGCAAGAATGAAGAGAAAGTCCTCCAAATCTTGAAACTTTGTTATGAAGATCCCATAGAAGAAGTCCCTGTCGCTCTCACCTCTGACTCGGATTTTTGAACTGGGAAGTTGCCTTGACGTCTTCTTCCCTAGACATTGCCCATGTACTTGTAGGACTACCAAATAAGAGAACATTTCACATCCCAATCTCTCTGTCCACTAGCAATCAAACCATCAAAACCACTGCCCTCATTGATTGTGAAGCTATTGGCAATTTCATAGACACTGGTCTCCTAACCCTTGCCAACTTCCCTCTACTTCATCTTCCTAAACCCATTGCTGCTTACAACATCAACAGAACCCATAACACCAAAGGAACCATCTCGTGGAAAGTCCACACTGACATCCTTTTTCCCAATTCCTCAGAAACTCTTGACCTCATGGTTCTCAGTCTTGGCAGATACCAAATCATCCTAGGAATGCCCTGGTTATGTAAATGGAACCCTAAAATCAACTGGATCTCCCATACCATAACCATTTCCCACTCCTCTTGAATTGAACCCTATGACCACACCCCCCAACGTTACCTTCTCCGTTGGCTTGGATTAGATGCAGATGTCAAGATCTCTAAAAGATTACTTTGACGAGAAGCTTGGCTTTTTGGGGAATCAATTGGAAAAACCACCATCTCCATCCAGATTGCCCAACAAGACATACCCAAGGAACAGCCTATCTCCAAATGGTGTTCCTCCCTTGCTGATGTCTTCTCTGAGAAAACTCATGATCAACTCCCTCCTCTATGCCCCTATGATCATACTATTGACCTACTGCCTTCATTCACTCTGAAAATTGTCAGGGTATACCCTCTAAATCCAGCAGAGATGGAAATCTGCCAACAGTTCATCACTGAGCACTTGAAAACTGGCCAGATTGTACCCTTGAAATCTCCCCAAGCCTCCTCATTCTTCTTCGTACCAAAGAAGGATGGATCCCTTTGCCAATGTCAGGATTATCATTACCTGAACTCCCACGCCATCCAAAATGCCTATTCTCTGCCTCTTATCCTAGAACTCATTGATAATATGAAAGACTCCATCCTATTTACCAAGTTCGACATCTAATGGGGATACAACAATATTCGTATTCACCCTAAGGACCAATGGAAGGCAGCCTTCATCACACTCCTAGGCCTCTTTGAATCTACTGTCATGTTCTTCAGCTTTTGTAATGCTTCCCCCACATTCCAAGCATTTATGAACCATATCTTTGCTGACATAATAGCCAAACAATGGCTCAAAATATACATGGATGATCTTGGCATTCATATCAAGGATGACCTTCATCTCCACCATGAATGAACCATATGCATCCTCACTCGTCTCAGAGAACATGGACTTTTCCTCAAACCCTCCAAGTATGCCTTCAATGCCTCTGAAATGGGATTCCTTGACATGATCATTGGACAAGGGAAAGTCAAGATGGACATGAAGAAACTTGACACCATTTGCAATTGGAAACCCCCCACCTCAATCAAAGCCATCAGATCCTTTACCAGCTTTACAAACTTCTACAGAAAGTTCATCTCCAACTTCTCCAATGTCGTTGCTCCTCTTAACCTCCTCACCTGGAAGAGAGAACCTTGGGCATGAACTCTCCTCCAACAACAAGCCTTCAAAACCCTGAAGAAGGCCTTCTCCTCTGCTCTTGTTCTTCAGATCCCTGATGTCTCTAAGCCCTTTTCCATCATGACCAACACATTTCTTCTAGCTGCTGAAGTAGTACTCCTCCAATCTGATACCAATGGCAACCTTCACCCCTGCACCTATTTCTCTTACACCTTCTCCCCAGCAGAATGTAACTACAACATTTATGATAAAGAACTCCTAGCTGTCATCCTTGCCTTAGAAAAGTGGCAACAATACCTTCAAGGTACCTCTCACCCCATCTCTGTTATCACTGACCACAAGAACCTCGCATATATTAAAGATCCTCACAAACTATCTCATTGACAGGCCAGATGGTCCTTGTTCTTACAGGACTTTGATATCCAATGACAGGTCACTCCAGGATCCCAGATGGCCCCTGCTGACACTCTCTCAAGACAAGATTATGTTGACACCATGACTGACAATGCTGATGCAGCCATCTGCCTAGAACCCATGGTGATCAATGCCCTGGATCTTTCCCTTGCTCGTCACATCCAGTCTTCCTTGTCTTCTGACCCCCTTGTCCTCAAAGCCATCCAGAGTCTACAAGATGGCTCCCCACTCTTCCCCCACTCCTCTCTTTCTGACTGGACCTTTGACAATGGTCACCTCTACTTCAAGGGTCAACTATATGTTCCCCCTGCCTCTTGTCAAACCCTTGTCCTTTCAATTCATGAATCACCTACCACTGGTCATGCAGGATACTTTGGTACTAAGGCTACTGTATCTTAGAACATGACTTCTGGTGGCTAGGCCTTACCACTTTTCTTAACAAGTTCATTGCTGGATGTGCAACATGCCAGCAAAACAAAGTCATTACTCATCCCACTCGCCCCCCACTTACTCCCATCGCCTCCTCCTCATTCTTGCCATTCAAACAACTCTCTGTCAATCTCATTACCGACCTTCCCCCCTTCGTGGGACATGACTCCTTGTTGGTCATGGTCGACCATGGCCTTACAAAGGGGGTAATTCTCATCCCTTGTTCCAAAACCATCAATGCAGCAGGAGTTGCCTCCCTCTTTTTCTCCAATGTTTTCCAACATTTTGGTCTCCATGATTCCATTATGTTACGATCATCTACTTGGGTAGTACTGTACTTTCTTCCTTCTTTCCGTTTGCACCACTCGCCTTATCTTCTCTAGCATTCTTCATACTAGCTATAACCATCAGTCTATTCCTGCTATCTTCTTCCTTTGTTCATGGACAGCATTCTCCTACAAGCTCCACTTCCCATGGAGCTTGTGTCATCCTTCTATCACTTTCTATTGGATTCTTGCTTAGTCAACTACAGCTTCTGAATCCTTTATATACCGCACTGCATGTATAGTAGTCTTCATTCTTGATCTACGCAATCACAGCGTATCTCTGCATCTTGAATCATCCCTCCGGAACTTCCTCTAAGTTCTCGTCACCTTTGAGCCTATCAAGGACGTTGTGTCTCTTCGTGAGTACCTCCCTTGAGACAGCTAGTTAGCGATTCAACGTAGAAGTACGTCTCGCGTAACAAAAGATCAAGAATCTCCCTCCGTCCCTCCTATCTAGGAGCAGGACCACCACCCATTGAGATTTCATCCCACAGAACCCCAGGAGGGAGCTATCACACTCCCAACGACTCCAGCAGCAATGAATCTCCTGCTGAATCCACTGATCCCCTTGACAACGACAACGACACTGCCCTTCCCCCAGGAGTAGCCTCCCTCGTCGCCTTTAGGCAACGACTCGCAGCCTACAACACCCCAGCACCATTGTCCTCAGCAGGAACCCTAGCCGTTCCTCCTACGCCTAGAAACCCCACTTGCTCCAGACAACGCATTGCTGGCCCTGTGCCCCAAGTACCTCCTGTCGCCCCACTAGCACCACCTGTTACCCCACTTGCACTCCCAGCCCCACATAGGATCCTTGCCTTAGGCTCTGCACCCCCAGCACCCCCAGTAAATCCACTAGTACCCCCAGCCAACCCCCCACCAATGTCCACCTCTGAGTTAAAAGCGGCCCTCCCCGCTGACTTCTCAGGTGAATCTGCCGACGCCCTGCGATGGATCAAGGCCATGAAGGCCTACTTCGCCATCAACAAAACCTTGTATACCACCAAAGAGACTATGGTCATGACCACCCTCAACAAGATGAGCAAAGGATGAGCTGTCCCTTTCTCAGAAACCTGGTATGACAAAATGTCCGATATCACTGTCCCATCCACCGATAAAACCTTCAATAAACTGGTCTCCAACTTCGAGACTACGTTCTACCCCTACGACGTAAAATCCACCACTAGAAACAAGCTCCATAAGCTCACCCAGAAGAGCTTCTGCCTTCCCAGTGGAACCACTGATGACAGCTTTCAAAAGTACATCACTGACTTCCAGAACCTTGCTGCCAAGGCAGGAATTACCAACACCACCATCCTCATCGATCTCTTCTCCCTTGGTCTCAATCAACAAATCGTTACCATGATCCTCTTTATGTCCACCCTTCCCACCGACATCAACAAGTGGATCGAGCAGGCAAAGATCTTCCACACCCAGAAGATGCACATCAATGCCCTGAAGGGACGACAAATGGCACCCTTGTTTGTCAACCACTGCCCTGCTTGAGACCCCAACGCCATGGATGTAGACACCATTCATCTTGGAAAACTCTCTCCCACTGAACGAGCCAAGTGCATCCGAGAAGGCTTATGCTTTCGATGCAGGAAACTTGGCCACAATGCCTCTCAATGCCATTCATCCGGAACTCCTCCACAACGACCCTCCTCATCGAACCAGAGGGTTTGCACCACTGAAACTACCTCCACCGTCGTCCCCACTGCCACCCCCACATCCTTGCCATCCTCTGCTCTAGAAGCCTACGTCCAAAGCTTGAAAACTCAGGGCAAGAACGAGGAAGAGGTCCTCCAAACCCTGAAGCTCTGCTATGAGGACCCTGTTGAAGAAGTCTCGGTTGCTCTCACCTCCGACTTGGATTTTTGAACTGGGAAGTCGCCTTGACGTCTTCTTCCCTAGACATTGCCCATGTACTTGTAGGACTACCAAATGAGAGAACGTTTCACATCCCTATCTCTCTGTCCTCAGGCAATCAAACCGTCAAAACCACTGCCCTCATCGACTGTGGAGCCACAGGCAACTTCATAGACACCAGTCTTCTAACCCTCACCAACTTCCCCCTGCTCCGTCTTCCTAAATCCATAGCTGCTTACAATGTAGATAGAACTCACAACACCAAGAGAACCATCTTGTGGAAGGCACATACCAACGTCATCTTCCCAAACTCCTCAGAAACCCTCGACCTCATGGTCCTCAGTCTTGGCAGATGCCAGATCATCCTCAGAATGCCATGGCTACATAAATGGAATCCCAAGATCGACTGGATCTCCCACACCATGACCATTCCATGCCCCCCTTGAGTCGAACCCTATGACCACACTCTCCAACAATACCTTCTCCACTGGCTTGGACTGGACGCTGATGTCAAGACCTCCAAGAGACTACTACAATGAGAGGCTTGGCTCCAAGGGGAATCCATCAGAAAGACCACCATTTCCACCCAGATCGCCCAACAAGATGCTCCCAAGGAACAACCCATCCCTGAATGGTGTTCTTCTTTTGTAGACGTATTCTCAGAAAAGACCCACGATCAACTCCCTCCATTATGCCCCTATGACCACACCATTGATCTCCTGCCCTCGTTCACCCCAAAAATCGCCAAGGTATACCCTCTAAATCCAGCCGAGATGGAGACCTGCCAACAGTTTATCACCAAACATCTGAAAACCGGCCAGATCGTACCCTCGAAATCCCCCCAAGCCTCCCCATTCTTCTTCGTACCCAAGAAGGATGGATCCCTCTGCCCATGTCAGGATTATCATTACCTGAACTCCCACACCATCCGAAACACCTACTCTCTGCCCCTCATTCCTGAACTCATCGATGACATGAAGGACTCTACCCCATTCACTAAGTTTGACATCCGATTGGGGTACAACAATATTTGCATCCACCCGGAAGACCAATGGAAGGCAGCCTTCATCACTCCCCTTGGCCTCTTTGAACCCACTGTCATGTTCTTTGGGTTTTGTAACACTCCTCCCACGTTTCAAGCATTCATGAACCACATCTTCACTGACATGGTAGCTGAACGATGGCTCAAGATCTATATGGATGATCTTGGCATCCACACCAAGGACGACCTTTCTCTTCATCATGAACGAACCTTACGTGTACTCACTCGCCTTAGAGAACACAGACTCTCCCTCAAACCCTCCAAATGTGTCTTCGATGCCCCAAGGATGGAATTCCTTGGCATGATCATTGGACAAGGGAAAGTCGAGATGGACATAAGGAAACTCGACACCATTCATGATTGGAAACCCCCCACCTCTGTCAAAGCCATCAGATCCTTCACCGGTTTCGCAAACTTCTACAGGAAGTTTATCCCCAACTTCTCCAATGTCGTTGCCCCTCTCAACCTCCTTACCCGAAAGGGAGAACCATGGGCATGGACCCTCCTCCAACAACATGCCTTTGAAACTTTGAAGAAGGCCTTCTCCTCCGCTCCTGTTCTCCAAATCCCTGACGTCTCAAAGCCTTTCTCTATCATGACTGATGCGTCCCTCCTCACCGCAGGAGCAGTACTCCTTCAATCTGATACCAACGGTGACCTTCACCCCTGTGCCTATTTCTCTCGCACCTTCTCCTCTGCAGAACGTAACTATGATATTTACGACAGAGAACTCCTCGCTGTAATCCTCACCCTAGGAGAATGGCGACAATATCTCCAGGGCACCTCGCATCCCATCACTGTTATCACCGACCATAAAAACCTCTCGTATATTAAAGATCCTTGGAAACTATCCCGCCGACAGGCCAAATGGTCCTTATTCTTACAAGATTTCGACATCCAATGGCAGGTTACCCCAGGATCCAAAATGGCTCCTGCAGACACTCTTTCACGACGCGACCACGTTGACACTACTGCTGACAACACCGATGTGGCCATTTACCCCGAACCCATGGTGATCAATGCCCTTGACCTCTCTCTCTCCCACCACATTAAATCTTCCTCATCCTCCAACCCCCTTGTCCTCAAGGCCATCCAAAGCCTGCAAGATGGCTCTCCCCTCTTCCCTTGCTCTTCCCTTTCTGACTGGACTTTTGACAATGGTCACCTATACTTCAAAGGTCGTCTATACGTCCTGCCCGCATCTTGCCAAACCCTGGTCACTTCCATCCATGAATCTCCCACCACCAGTCATGCCAGACGCTTTCGCACAAAGGCCATCCTGGAATGTGACTTCTGGTGGCCTGACCTTACCACCTTTGTTAACAAGTTCGTCGCTGGATGTGCTACATGCCAACAAAGCAAGGTCATCACTCATTCCATTCGCCCCCCACTTACTCCCATCGCATCCTCCTCATCCCTGCCATTCAAACAGCTCTTTGTCGATCTTATCACTGATCTTCCCCCCTCTGCAGGACATGACTCCTTAATGGTCATGGTCGACCATGGCCTTATGAAGGGGGTAATTCTCATCCCTTGTTTTAAAACCATTGATGCAGCAGGGGTCACTTCCCTCTTTTTCTCCAATGTCTTTCGACGCTTCGGCCTCCATAACTCTCATCTCTGACAGAGGCCCTCAATTCGCATCTGCCTTTGCTAGAGAACTAGCTCGCCTCCTCCACTACGATGTCTGCCTCTCCACCACTTATCACCCACAAACGGATGGACAAACTGAGCACACCAATCAAGAGGTAGAAACTTATCTGCACATCTTCTGCACTAACAACCCTCAGAAATGGACCGAGTTCCTCCCTACTGCCGAATTCCATCACAACTCCGTTCCCCACTCCTCCACCAAAGTGTCTCCCTTCTCCTTGCTCCTAGGCTATGAACCCAGAGCATACCCTCCACTTGGAAAGATGTTCCTCCCTGCGCTAGAAAATTGCCTCTCCTCCCTTGAAGAAGCCCGGAATGAAGCCCTCGCAGCTCATGAAACGGCCAGGCAATTAATGACCGAAAGGATCACAAGGCCCTTCCACCCCTGGAAAGTTGGAGATAAGGTCTGGTTAGAAGCTACTAACCTCCGCCTCCGCTACCCATCTAGGAAATTCGCCCCCAAACGACTGGGACCCTTTGAAATCTCCCAGGTACTATCTCCCCTCACCTACCGACTCTGCCTCCCTCCCACCTGGAGGATTCATGATGTCTTCCATGCCACCCTCCTCTCCTCCTATATTGAGAATGCGACACATGGTCCAAACTTCTCTCAACCCCCACCTGATCTTCTAGAAGCTGAAGAAGAATACAAAGTGGACCGGATCATATTGCATCGAGGCACAGCCAGTCATCGCCAGTAAGGCTATCCCTCCTCGGAAAACACCTGGGAACCCGAATCCAATCTCTGCCATGCCCCGGAAATCCTCCAAGCTTATAAGCTTGCCCATTCCCTCCTCAAACCCCATACTAGACGCGGCGTCTCTACGTGAAGTACCCCCTAGTATATGAACCACCTCACCCATCCCAAGACCATCTTTCATCAAGCCCTACTCGCCATTACCCTCACCGCTTTTGTCTTTGCAATCTTTATCGCCATTATCGCTTCGTGTAAAGGAATTGTCCACCATCCACCCCCCACCCTTACTCCCAACCATTCTTGAAATAACACACCATGCCTTCCTCCAACTCATCAACCTCATCGGT
>JBBPMW010000806.1:0-14005 GCA_038090535.1 Tylopilus alboater | reverse complement strand
CCGCCGTCGTCACGAGACTCTACAGGCGGACCGCATCACGGCTATCGGAGCACGTACTACAGCGGCAGGTCCTCTTCCGACCCGGTCTGACACGAGGCTCGGCACGGAACGGGCTGACACGTGCCCAAGCGCGCGGCGTTCAAGCAGAATGCGAGTTGTGGGCGGAAACCTCGCAAGTGGGGATAAACACGTCGCGTGCGCGGGTCGAAAAACCGTGGAGCCGGTTGCTGGCGGCTGGACGCCTTCTCGGCGCGGACCTGCAGAAGCATGAAAGGTTACTCGACGCTTTGTTCGGCGGGAGGAGCGATGGATGGGAAGAGCTGATTGATAACGTGACGGAACTAGGGTCTGGGGGCTTGGGCATGGATGAGGTCAAGACTGTACTGAGGCTGAGGGATGATTGTCGACGGTAGGTAGACGAGGACTGCATTGCCCTGGAAGCGTGTGCAGGTGAGGGTCGGGAGGCTGAGTACCGCACGTGTGGTCGTGAACTCCCTAACGAGGTTTGGGATCATCAATACATCAATTTCAATGTTTAACAGTACTAGTCACACAGCAAGATACAACAAACGTAGTCAAGCAATGAAACGAAAAAGGGATAGGAACTTGGTATCAATGTAAACAGAACCAACTACCCACGGCTGCGTCCGCGGGGATATCATACCTTATAGATAATCCCTTCGCTCATCATGAGCTCATCTGAATCGGTCATGATCTGGCAAATAGCGGTGGCTTCGGCGGTCCCAAATAACGTATCCGTACCCAGTCCGGAGTTGACCAGCTCTACAAGCTCCGCCAGGAAAATCTGTTCCTCGTCCTGTAGATGTGATGCAAACAAGTTCGCCACCCTAGATCGGAATAACCGGAGTCTGCAATGGAAGGTCGAAAAAAGAAAAGTTCGAGTCAGTATCTCGAGAAGAGGCCGATTGACATACCGTTCTGGCCGAACGCCACCATCCCCAATGGGCTCCGCCGAGGCTGCCGGAACCGTGGCCATTCTCACATCCTGGCTGTCATCTTGCCACAAGGAATTTTGGCTCTCCGGTTGCGCCGGAAGCTGTCCACCGTTGGGTTGTTGCTGCGGCATGTTTAGGCGTTCGACCACTTCAGGTTGTTCGTCGTCGCCGCTGCCGCCGCCGTCATCATCGCTGTCCTCATCCGAACTATCCTGCGAGCCATCCTCGCCTTTGCCTGCGCTGGCACCGCCATGGTTAAGCTTGCGCTTTTTTCTCTTTTGACGGCGTCGTTTCGCTACTTCTTTGTAGAGGGCGTACCGCATTATCTCCTCGGCTATTCTTGCATCGTCCTGTTCAACTTTGGTCGAGAGCCGGGCTTTTGCATGAGCGGTGGACAGACGGATCAAGGTCTCCAGTGTACGCGCGGTCAACGGCGCGGTCTACAAGACATGCCTCAGTCGCCGTGAAATCGACAGAATCATATTTACCTTTTTCTTATTCGCTTGACTCTCTTCCTCGTTGCGCAGATTAGCATACACGTTCACGATATGATTTGCCGCGCCGTTCGTGAGCACAGGCGCCGGCCTGCTCTTCGCATACTGGATGTACTTCTTCACGAAAGTGATGTTGAGGACCTCTATTTTTACCTGCTTGCCTCTCCGAGTGCGGGACTTTGCCGCAGTGAAACCGACGTGAAGCAGTGGGTCATATTTTTCAAATGGACTGGATTCTCCAACAGTGTCCTGTTCGATTGGAGCGACGCCAGGCCCGTCAATGGCCAACGGCTGTGCGAGAATGTCGTGTACAGGTGTCCCTTCCTCAATTCCGGGAGGAAGGTACCGATGTAGCCGAAGCACGTGGTCTGCAATTTTACGGTCGCGCTCTTCATCGATGTCATCAGTAACAATGAAGAGAAGGTCGAAACGGGAGAGAAGCGAGTCGGGGAGGGCGATGTTTTTATGCGGATCTTTATGGATATCGTACTGCACGGGGGTGTCAGGGCACTGTTGGCAACGATTCTGAGAATGACTTACTTGTCCGTATATTGGGTTAGCGGCCGCGACGACGCTACATCGAGCATTCAAACTTGTGTGGATGCCTGCCTTGGCGATGGTAACCGTCTGTTGCTCCATGACTTCGTGTATCGCAACACGATCAATGTCAGACATCTTGTCAAACTCGTCGATGCAGACTACACCACGGTCAGCTAGGACCATTGCGCCTGCTTCAAGGCGACGTTCGCCTGTATCTCGATCGGTGGTGACAGCGGCAGTCAAACCGACGCCGGAACTCCCTCGCCCAGTTGTGGCAATCGCGAGTGGCGCTGTGCCGAGGACAAATCGTAGGAGTTGTGATTTTGCGGTCGATGGGTCGCCAACCATGAGTAAATTGATGTCGCCACGGATGTGCGTGCCGTTCGGGAGGTTCTTCTCCGCGCCACCGAGGAGGAGGAGTAGAACGGCCTCTTTGATTTTGTCGTGCCCAAAGATTGAAGGGGCAAGCGACTGCGAAAGTAGGTGGAAGATGTCGCGCCGTTTGGCAAGTTGATTGATTTGCCGGATGTCGGTATCGGTCAGTGGGGTCTGCGCGATTCCACCTCCTATCTTCGAGGAAAGAAGGTTGATGTTGTTTGCGAGGATAAGAGACCTTTCAAGGGAATCTGAGTGGCTACGTTGGACACGAATGTAAATCAACGCTCACTTGAAGGCGCCATTGGAGCCACCGCCCACACTTCGGTAAAAGCCAACCAGCTGGACACGATCGCCGGGCTTACACTTGTCGACAAGGTCATCGTCAAGAATGATGTCCGTGCTCCGCGGTAGCTGTCCTGGAGGGGCACGTTCGGGCATCTCCTGAATGCTGATCCGCTGATGATCCCGAAACACGCAATGGCCGTACTCCATTTGCAAAGGATGGCCATCGTCGTCCTGTTGAGGAGTAACGGTGGACGTTGGGGGGAGATTGGAAGTGGAGGTTGTGGCATCGCGATACTCGCGCGAATGAAACAGTTTCGTGTCAGGACAATAGTGCACCGACTTTAGCATTTTGGGCCGGACAAGGGAACAGCGGGTGATGATACCCTCCAATGATATCATCTTGCCGAGGTATTCGGCTTTGAGTGTTCGCGGGCTGACATGGTGATCACCAAACGATCCACTAAAGCCTACACGATAGCTCTTGCCTTCGAGCTCGTGTTTTTCGGCGTCGTGAATTTGGGTGACGATATTCACCAGAGCATCGTCAAAGGCTTGGAGAAAGTCGACGGGCTGTTTCAAAAGACCGTCTGCGTATTCTCTGTTGTAGTCGCGGAGATCATCGATGTTGACGATGAGACGCGTTTGTTCGGTGCGTAGCAAGCGAGCAATTCCGTCTCGATAGTTGTAAACGGGAGAGTCTGAAATGAGAAACTCTTCAAAGACACGCGTCCTGTCGCGCATCAAGTCATCCTGAGGAACGGGCTCGTCGAGCATCGACATGGTGGTCACCGCGTAAGCTTGTCGAGACGCGCGCGCGGGGAAGCCAGCCCTCACTCTGAATCGCACGTGACGTTCGCTAGGGAGTATTACCGGCGGCGTTACTACTTATGCTCCGAGGCACGGTAAGAAAAAAAAAAGGTATCGGGATAGATATTCCGAAGGAGTACTACAGTCAGATCTGGTATAAGTGCATCCGAGTCCTCTGGAAAAGCGCAGAAAATAAAACAAACGAGTGTGTTGAGTACAGACCGTGACGGATCGCTACTAGATTGTATAAGGTGCACAAGAAATAATTGGTGAAAAGGGGCAACACTCGATGGGGACGCGATCGTTTATGAGGCCCCGAATTTTTGGATGCAGACGTCGAAAGCAGGGTATCTGGGTGCTTCAAACACTCGCGCGTTGATATGAGTCTGGAACATAGGGGTACGGAGCTTACGAGAGGGACAAGGCAAGGCATTGGCCATTGTCTACCAATCAGGAGGGCCACCACCACTCCCACCGAATTGATCTGCGACGGGACCCTATAAAGCGCTGTTCAGGAAGCGGGTTCTAGCAGGTTGAACGCTGGCATCGTACCTTGGCGTTCCGTGCGACAGAGTCGGCTGGCATCTGCGATGGGACGATCAGCCGAGGCAAAGGTGAGGAGGAGGGGGAGGGAGCGTACTGGAACAGCAAGCGAAACTTGGACGAGACAGGTCAAGAGGAGCGCTAGGTAGCACTTGACAGCGGCCATGATGATGTTGGGACCTGATTGTGCGAGAAAGGGCGTGAACGGACATGCTTTTATTTGGATCCTGGGGAGGACGGATATGAGAAAACGGTGTGCTGATCGTGAACCATGTGTCCTTGTCGCGGTCACTGGGCCACTCAGGAACCAGAGGACTTCGGCCGCCGCACCTTTTTTTTTTCATTCGCGGGAAATACAGGCACGCAGATTTGGTTCGATGGGAACCATGACGCTTCACGAACCCGTCTTGAATCCCAAACTAAATCACGTCTTGAGGGATCCAGGCACACGGAGACTCTCCCGGGAGGTGCTTATCTCCCCCAGGCATCGGGTCCGTCACAGGGGACCTGTGTGCGGGTTGCTTTTTTTTAGGTACCTACATATCTGGCGTGAGGCGTTCCAGCGGGAAGCCACTCTGCATCCGACGGTCTGCCACGCATGGATTCGGACAATGTACATGCTCCTCAGAAGACTCTCAACGATTGAACCGGCGAATGGGGTCTTGGCAGTCAAAAATTAAACACGAACCCAATTGAATTTCGCACCTCTCTCACACCGGTCCCACGAACCTGTTATAACGTGCGAGGCGTGGGGATACTGTGGTGCCCCTTTCCCTTCAGAACATAGTTCCGTCTGCGTCAAATTTGCCAAGTTAAACTCTTCTAAACTCCTTATCGATAACGTCACGGCAACCCTCGATGTCGCAAGAATAGCATTGAACCGAGTATCTACAGATTAATGCACAAAATGTTAATGTCAAAACTCAGTCCTATACGAGGTCATCAGCTGATGTACTCGTTACGACCGCAGACTACTCACCCATAGCTTGATCAAACCGTCCCACGAGGCTGTTACCACTTTAGACTGCATATCAACGGTTAATGTCGGTTAGATATCATGATGCTGATATCACTCACGGTCTCATGTGGCAACCATTCGTGCGCGATGACCACTTTAGAGTGCGCTTTTAGACGTGACTTGATTCGACCACTCTTCCAGTCCCAGAACACCACGTTCCCCTCACTGTCTCCGCTACTGATCCACTTTCCGTCCGGAGAAAAGCCCACCTGGCAGGCGTATCCTGCCACGGAGTGTCCCGCGAACCTTTTTTTCCTATTCTGACGGAAATTGTCCGTACTATACACGAGAATCTGGTTGTCCAGGGACTGCGCGGCAAAATACTTTTCTGTGATCACACGAGAGTCAGGACGGGAATGGCGCGCCAATCAGAAACTTGGTACGAACTCGACGGATGTAAGGTCACGGCCGGCATAGAATGCATGTGGGGTTCGGCGATGTACTTGATCACGACGGGTATGTCATAATCCCATGCCCGGATGGTTTTATCGTCCGAGGTAGTGACAAACCGACGATTTTCGTCGACAAACGTGATCGTGTTGACGGGACCCAAGTGTTGATCGTACTCCTGTGTGATCTCGCCCGAATTCATGTCGTACTGGTAGCGACCGGTCAGTCCCCGCCACGAGGAAGTAAAGTGGACATAAGGCGCACCTGAATGATCTTCTTGTCCGACATACCAGCGAGAAAGATGTGCTGTTTGTCATCGTCGGGGTGGAAGCGGACGACGTAGGGAGTCTTGCCGTTACTGAACCGCTTGAGACACTGACCAGTCTCGGTATCCCATAGTTTCATTTGACGATCGTAACCACAGGACAAGAACTTGCGACCGTCATTCGAAAAGGCGACGTCCTTGACAGCTTGCACATGGCCGTGGAAAGTGCGAAGACAATTTCCATGGGTATATATGTCCCAAAGCTATGAACACGGGCGGTGTCAAAGGAGGGCACGACAAAAGGGAGAACGGCAACGCGCCTTGATCTTGGTGTCCATGGAACCACTGAGCAAAAGGTGTCCGGTATCTGGGAAGAGACGGATGACAGATACACCCTGTGTGTGTCCGGTCCACGTATGTATGCACGCCTTGGGGATAAAGGTCTCTTGGGAGCCAGCCTCGGCGGAGAGGTGTGGCGCGTCGGCCAAGGGGGGATGCATGTAGGTCCTGCCTTGGTAGTCGGTCATGGACTTGCCGTGGAAGACGGAGGTCTCTTGGCCGACGCCGCCGCGTTTGGGTTTTGCTTTCTTCTTGACGATGGCGGGCCCGGGCTCGGGCTCGGGCTCGTCGTCCAGTTCTGGCTCGCCGGTCTCCTCTTCCACGCCGTCGAGGAAGGCGGCCTGCTCTTCACCCTCCCAAGCAGCCCAAGGGCCGACGTAGGCACCGTCGCCGTCGACGACGTCGAGGCTGCCCTTGTCCTTTCGCTTGCGTTTGAGTTCCCTTTTTTGGGCGTTGGTGGGGCGGATGGCGTCTATGGCGGCGAAGGCATTCTGGGCAGCGCTGTCGAGGGAGCCGAGGATGGCGGGTGCGTTTGGGTCGACGGAGGGGTTGACGGAGTAACCGAGGATGGCGTGTGTGAGATGCTGTGTCTTGAAGGCATGGTCGGACATGGCCTGCTCCTCAACGTGGCCGGCAAGCGCGTTTTGGTTGAGGAAACGGTTGGGATCAGCAAAGGGGTTCTCGGGGCCCTGTATTGGGAGGGACATGTCGTGGAAGGGGATGTTGACATTGATCTGTGTGTCGGTGGGACGGGTGACGAGGGAGGAGTGATTGAGGGGGTCCTGAGGGTACAAAGTGAGCAGGGACAGGAAGCAGGACGAGATGGAGCGTACTTGATGGAGGACATGCGGCGCTGGAACTGCGGCCACGGGGCGTGGGTCGTCATTGCGTATCTTCTTTGCTGCGGGTATGTTGGCGATGCCAAAGATGTCAGAGTCGACCTTGTCGTCGTCGTCTGAGGACATGATGGGCACTGGCAGGCTTGGAGCGGGTTACATAAGTGCACCCGGCTTTGATATATGAACGGGCTCAGTCAAGCAGTACGGTAGTAACATCATAGTCCTACTAGTAGTAGCACCTCATCGCCCTTCATGTCCGAACGCGCCGTCGGTCGTCCCTGGACTGCCAGCGAAGATCAGCTCCTCGCCAACGCCGTCGCTGTACACGGCCAGGTCGACAACTGGAAGGCCGTCGCTTTATCGGTACCCGGCAGAACTAACAAGGCCTGTAGAAAGGTGGGCCGTCCGCATCTGCCCCTGCCGTCCCCGATCTCTCACATTTCACAGCGGTGGCTCCATTCCCTATCGCCGAACGTGAAGAAAACCGCCTGGACCAGAGAAGAAGATAACCTCCTTTTGGAGCTCTACAAGATCCATTCCGCCAAGTGGGCCCTCATCGCCAGGAACATCCCCGGCCGTACCGACGACGCGTGCTCAAAGCGTTATCGCGAGGCCCTCGATCCCTCCCTCAAGAAGGACGACTGGACTCCGGACGAGGACGAAAAGCTCATCGCCGCCTACAACCGTCTCGGTGGTAAATGGGGCAGCGTCGGCCAGGAGCTCCAGCGCAGCGGCCTGGGCTGCCGTAACAGGTAGCGTCCCTCATCTCATCCAGTGCCAGTGCCCTGGTTGCTTACCCCGCTTGTCTACGCCAGGTGGAGGCTCCTCCAGCGAAAACGAGCCTCCGCTTCACTCACCGATCAGGGTACCTCAAATTTTACCTCCGAGCCCTCGCCTGTTCCGCTCTACCCGTCCTCCACTCCTGCCGTCTGGCCCTCTCTCGAAATGATCGAGCCTTCTCCCTATTGGAACGACACATTGTCACAGGTCAACACGCCTCCTTCCGCTCCACCGTCCAGCCACCCCACCTCCCGCAATAGCGTCGATGTCCTCGCCGATACTCCACCACCACAACCAGTGCAACATGCGCGGCTGATCCCGCAACTGGTCGACTATCATGCTCCATTTCATTACTCCTCTTCCTCACTCAGCTCTGCATTGTCACAGCACGCAATCCGGTATGAAAAAGACGCCGAGCCCGCGGCTTCTAATGGACGCCAATCGCTCGTGCTTCTAACTGCCTCCGTCTCGCCAGACAACACTTCAACAGCAGTGTTCGCTCCATTCGATTACGACTCTTCGTCATCGACCTGTGCGCTCTCCGTCAGCTCCACATCGCCAGCCCCACAGAACACCTACACTGAGGACATGCATCAAGGCAACATATACAACGATCGTCCGCATCAATTCCAACGGAGTGTGCCGCACACCGCCATTTCGGTTCACGCCTCTTCCGCTCATCCTGTGCAGGTCGATCATTACACGCCACACGAAGAACGCAGTCTCTCACATGCTGCGTTGGTGACTCGACACCAGCCAACTCCACAAAGCAGCTCTTTTCGAGCACCAGGCTCCGCCAATTCCTATTTCGCATCCTCACAGCGCCCTGAGCAACAGGCGAGCCACGTGTCATCATCAATGACCTCAGCATCCCTTCTCGACAAGCCCGACACGTATTACCACGCGTCTCCAGAACCACAGCTTGACGTCAATGCTCAGCATCCTCTCCTTCCTTCTCCTGATCCGCTTTCTCTCTCCGAATCACGTCCTGGCTATCATTATGCACATCAGCGTGACCATTCTCGTGCACGCGTTGTGGAGACGATGCATGGCCAAGAGCAGCATGGCGAATATCACCACAACCACGTGCAGCCAGAGCAGAGCCGCCACGGTCACCCATCGTCGAGGCCTCCAACCACTTCCCCGCACGACTCCCGATATGCTCTGCAGCAACCCGAGCCTCGCAACATAAACACGCCTACCCAACCGGAAGCGGGTCCCTCTCGCACGACGCCTGATCACTATTATACCTCCGACCCTTTACATGCATCGCAACTGGTCCGACGGTCGACTGCTTCCCCTCATTCCGCAGGAATACCGTACACCAAACGTCCGTCTGTAGACAGCTCGTCGACCGAAACCGAAGGCCATGACCCACATTCCTTTCGCCCAATCCCAAGGCAGAAAATTGGCGCCACCTCTAGCAAACGACTCGACACGCAGGCGCCGTTGCGTTTGTCGTCTGATTTGCAAGCGACCCCCGAGTAAGTCCCTACGAGTCCAGCATCATCAGTGTTCCTCACCCACCACAGCCCCTCCATCAAACCTTATGCCTGTGGCCACGAGAGTTGCTGGCCTCCCAATGCGGTGTCGAGCCGTGCTTGTTACTGCACCTCGCGTGGCCTTTCGGATCACAACAAGGCTGCACATCCGGACGACTCGGGAGGGGACAGACCGTATCGGTGCGGCTTGGAGGGATGTGGTAAATCTTGGAAGGTATGCACACACCCTCTATTTCATGTTCATTTCGGCCGACGAATGCCATCAGAGCATCAACGGACTGCAGTACCATCTTCAGATGTGAGCTTGATTGTCGATATGAGGGACGTTGTCTAACGGCTGTCTATCCCAGTTCAAAAGCCCATTTTCAACATGCCATCACTTCTACCATTGTTTCCTCGTATATAAGCGGTCTCGCAGTCCCTGCATCCGTAGAAGCATCCACGTCCAATCAAGGGGAAGATAAAACGAAGAAACAGTACAAATGTCCCCATGAAAATTGCCCCAATCGGTATAAGCAACTGAGTGGCCTACGTTATCACTTGGCCCATGTAAGCATCAGTGTCAGCGACGGGTACGAAATCCTCAGGCTTTTTTTTTCAGGGCCATCCGGTGGACCTTCCCAAGCAGCTGGATCTCGTCCCTCCTGCTTTGAGCCGCAAGTTGGCGGAGAAGATGCGTGCTCAAGGATCTGCTTCATCATCTTCTGAGCGGGGCTCTTTCAACTCCTAGATTTCGCCTCTACTCAAAAATGACGTTCTGTTTATTGTATAAAACGGTCAGTTATCTAGTTTTGGTTTAGTATGTATTCGTAGGCAAAGCGTCTTCTATTCTATCACACATCCATCTGGGGCGTAATTTACATGTACTTATTGATATCGTTAACGGTGGGCATATATCTTCCGCCGAGTCTTTATATGCATTCTGTGCACTAGAAGAGGAGCTCGAAGCCAAGCATTGAGACTCTGATATGTAGACTGATCCGACAGCGAAGAGTGTCCTAGGATCCTCCCAGGGAACTTGGGAGTTTCATCGTCTACCACTACTTGTAGCGAACTGGCTGGCACTATGCCTCAATGAGCAAAGGTTCTACCACAGGCGGGAATGGACATACAGATCTCTCATTGTTGGATCGGACATGAGTTCGTCCATTGAAGGCATTTGCCCGCTCTGAACACGACCCATCTGATGGCAAATAGAATATGAGTCATGCAGAAGCAGAAGACGAAGACGAGCGTACCATATTTGCCACGGCTGGATTGGACATGAGTCTTTCCAGTCCGCCATTGGCCATCAACTGTTGTGCCATTTGCATCATCATCGGATTGTTCATCATGCCTGCCAAGTCGGGCATGCCACCCCCTCCGCCGAGCATATCCGCGAGACCAGGCAAGTTTGGCGGTGCATCCGAACGAGCGGGGTTCAAGGGCGGAGATGACGAGTCAAGTTGATCCTCGGGCATGAGCGGAGGAGGGCCATCCTCATCGTCCTCGGGAGGGAGACGGTCTTTCGCGTTCTTGAGGCCTGATTTGAGATTCTCGTTCGTCGGATCCAGTTCTGTGCCTTTGCTAAACGCGGCTGCTGCGGCCTTGTAGTCGCCCAAACTGTAATGGGCATGACTGAAAAGGTGGGTGAGCGGTTCACGTCGGATGCAACGAAGCGAAGGGTGTACCCGAGGCGAGAATAGGCCTTGACGAAGGAGGGATCGAGCTCGATGGCCTTCTTTGCGTCTTCGACTGCGGAGGTGTGGTCTCCTTTGCTGGAGTAGGCGGCGGCGCGGTTGGAGAAATAGACGGCGTTGGTGGGGTCGAGGGCGATTGCCTTGGAATACGAGTCGATTGCCGCATCGTGCTTTTTGGCGGACATTTGGGTGTTTCCGGTCTGCTTGTGCTTCTCTGCCTTCTTCCTGTCCTCTGCGGAGGGGGTCTTGGGCGGCGCAGACGTGGATGGGGCGGAGGTGGTGGATGCGGAGGAGGGTGATCCGACCTTGTCTCTGGTCTTGAGGAAGACTTCGAATATGGTCAGCAGCTTCGCCGGCTTGATGCTAAGCTGCTTGCGCTGAGTTTCGTTGGACGAATCTACGCTAAAGGCCTCGCCGATGCATTGTACTGGCAAGGGTGAATCGGCGGGCTGTGAGACGAGGAGAAGCGGGCAACGCACTGGCAATCTCGAGACCCTCCTTGTCGTCGTCCTTGACGGTGCCGTCATGTATGGCTTCGTTGAGAAAATCGACAAAGGAGAGGACGAGCTGTTGTTTCTTCAAGTCTGCCATCGTCGCTGATCGTGGTCAGTGCCCAATCTACGACCCAAACAGCCGACAACAACAAAACGAGCTACTCTCGACATCGACCACGACGACAAGCGCAACATGTTCTTCTGTGGCATTTCTGGCGAGCCTCCGCAGGACCCCGTCGTGTCCGCAAAGTCGGGACATGTCTACGAGCGCCGTCTCATCCTCAAGTACATCAACGACAACGGCACGGACCCCCTCACCGGCGAAAAGCTCGAGGAATCAGACCTGCTCTCAATAAAAGCTAGTCCGTCTTCCCGACCTCGACCTTTTTCTTACATGCACTGACATCGTCTCAGACCCCAAGGCTGCCCCCCCGAGACCACCAACCGCGACCTCCATCCCCGCCCTCCTCCATACCTTTCAAAACGAGTGGGACGCCCTCGTGTTGGAGACCTTCGCGCTCAAACAACAGTACAACAACGTCAGGCAAGAGCTGAGCTACGCTCTCTACGCACAGGATGCAGCTAGTCGCGTCGTCGCTCGTCTCATCCGGGAACGCGACGCTGCCAGAGAGTACGTCGCCCGCTCTCATTCCCGTGTTCCATGTGTTCTAACAGACAGACGTGCAGGGCCCTGTCCAACGTCCAGGCTAGCATGGGCATACCCGCCGCGCCAACCAACGGTGGAGACGTCGAAATGGTCGAAGAGGCTCCCTCGACCGCCCTACCAAAGCACGTCATCGACCAGATCGACGAGACCCAACAGGGCCTGTCTGCCACGCGTAAGAAGCGCAAGGCTTCCGCTGGATACACCACATCTGCAGAGGTCAAAACTTTTGTGGCGAAGAAAACCATTTCCTCCCTCCACTCTGCCTCTCCTGCTGGCATCAACTCGATCGCCATCTCACGCGCAAACCCCTCCCAGTTTTTGACCGGCGGCAACGACAAAGTCGTACAACTCTATGACAGAAGCACGGACAAGGTGCTTGCATCTCTCAAGGGACACACAAAGAAAGTCAACCATGTCGCTTTCCGAGAACGAGATGGCGAACCCACCTTGCTCTTCTCTGCCGGCGCCGACAAGATCGCCAAAATTTGGTCGCATGATAGCGCTTCGGGAGAGTACCTGCCCAAAGCCACGGTTAAGACGCACAAAAGTGACTTGACTGGCCTCGCTATTCACCCCACCTCTACGCTCGTTGCGTACTGTTCCCTCGACAAAACGTACTCCCTGCATGAGCTCTCCAGCTTCTCTCAGGTGTATCACTCTGCGCCTGGTGACGAACCCATCACTTCGCTTGGCATCCATCCGGACGGCGCGCTGCTCGCGCTCGGAACGCCTTCGTCAAAAATTCAATTATCCGACGTCCGCACAGGCACCGTGGCCGCTACCATTTCGCCCGAGGGTGCACCGTTCTCGGTCCACACCCTGTCGTTCTCCGAAAACGGGTATCACCTCTTAGCGCCAGATAGCCAGTCTTCCGTGGCCATCTGGGATCTCAGGAAAATGACGACCGCACACTCGATACCGCTCGGTGACGCGTTCAAGATCAACAAGGTCGTTTACGACTACAGCGCCAATTTCTTTGGCGTCGCTGGCAACGGGGGTATCCGTTTGTTTGCACACAAGACCTGGGAAGAGTTGGTTCGCTTCGAGGAGGCGAGCGGCGTGACAGACCTCGTGTTTGGTGATCAAGGGAAGGAGCTGTGGGCGACCAGCGGGAGAGAGGTCAGGATTTGGGGTGTTCCCGAGTAGTTCACGTTGATTGTTCTCCCGTCTGTTTCCCGAAATATTTGCTCGCCTGCATCACGGTCGTCATGCTACTTGTCCCCTGTATGCTTCAAAAAATTGGTCCATAAGACGAACTGACACAGATCTGGACAAACATGAGTGCCTCTTTAACCCGCACGCAAACACACCTCTGCAGCTCAAAGCGCTCATCCAGACGAAGCAAACAAACCCCTCACCAAGCCCCCCCTCAACCCCGCTCGTCCGCCGTCTTGCCTTGTCCTCCTTGAGCCTCTGAGCCCTCTTCTCCGCCGCTTCCCTTGGCCATGAATGCAACTGTTATCGACGATAAGCTTTTCTCAACCCGCTTCCTTCATCAGAATTGTTGTTTAAATTGAGCGATGTGATTCATGCACTGGTGTAAGTACTTGGTACATACATACATTGATGGAATGGGTGGCCGAAACGTAAAACCCAGAAGAAAATAATGGTAATGCGAAGGGATGCAGAAGCGTGCGAATGGGTCAGAAGGATTGATGAGCGCAGTTGGAGCGTAAGGGCCAAGGAGACGGGAAGGAATTGTAAAGTCGCGGCCACCAGTCGTAAACAAAAAGTGTGGAGACGAAGGAAATGTACAGAGTATATGCGTACAGCGTTCTAGTTTTTCGGCATGTTGCGGGTGGTTACCACGTTGATGGACCGAACGTCTGTCCGGAGGGCATCACACGGAACGGCGTGCCAAGGAAGTCGGCGGTGTTCTGCCAGGCAGTGTTGCCCCACCAATGGAGGGTGATGCCACCCTTGGGCAGCTGCAAGGCGAAGAAGATGAACAGTAGGCTGATCGCGACTCCAGCGTCCAGGCCAGCGGCTAGAATGTAGTTGTAGCGCATCCACCATCGGAAGTGGTAGC
>JBBPMW010000805.1:0-14009 GCA_038090535.1 Tylopilus alboater | reverse complement strand
GGAATAAGTTTGTTGCTGAAACAAACATGCTATGTCAAGATAGAGGCCCAGGAGGCCATCTGGATGACTAGTTTGAATTAAAAGCCATCAAGGACAATTGAACATGCTGAACTGATGTGGATGGCATCCATGGAGGTGGTAGATGATGTGGTAAGGGTGGCATTGTCTTTCTTATAGGAATAGACCAAGTGAAACAGCTAGTAATATTCCACTATATGATCAATTCTCTATGATTGAATAAAAACTATAAACTAGGGAAAAAGACAACACTTTCTCCTAGATCCCTTAGGGAATACAAATATATATATCCTGAGAAAGTGAGGTATGTACATGGTTGTTTTTCAATTGTCAGGTACAACTTGATACAGATTAGCTTATAATCAACAAGTAACAATCTAGATAGATTAGTTAGGCTTTAACTCGTGATGGGGTTAATATGGGCTATATAGCCAGAGATGGTGCTTGCTTAGACTGGGTCTATACTAGCAAGGCTTAGGTGGTAGTGATCAGTAGTGATCAGTACTTGCAAATGGATAATCTACACTAGGAATAGATTACTGGATAGAAAGATAGATTTCTTGTATTCAATATACTAAGGGAACGGGTGTGTGAAAGTAGTTACTGGACCATTGGATCACTCAGTTCACTCGCAAATGGGTTATTGGTAACCTCTTATATTGGGTAACTTAGAGTGCCAAATTGATCAATTAGAAAGGATAAGCTTTCTTAAATATTTCTGTACTAGATTTGTACAGGTTACAGTTGTCAGGTAGTTCTGACTACTTAGCAGGCTCAGAATCAAGTGTCTATTACCCCACTGAAGTAGTAGTACACTTGGTATCTAAAATATGGGAATTTTTCCTCCTTTAAGAGAAAAAATCTTTAAAAGGATGGGAAAGAGTCCTTTTTCTGGCTGTTAACAGGCCTCCTTATATACTAGATTTATAGGTGGCTGTGCTATCTTACAAAGTGGGCTATTAGAGATGGGGGCTATGCCAAGGCTATGCTATAATCTCCAATTTAATTCAAATTGTCTGATATTGCTTGGTTGGAATGTTGCTATGGCAAGGGTTCACTCTAATAGCTGTCATACAGGCTGAGCAGAGCTGTGTTGCACTGGTTATAGGCTGTGTGTTTCCATGGGACATAATTTCTCCTATTGGTGCAAACTGACTCATTCCATAGTATTCCAAGCTGTGCCTAGTAGGCTGTGTTGGTTGCTATGGAAAGAATAAGTCATAGTAACATTGGTTGTTCCTGAGTGGCTGTGCCTGTCATGCCCAGGATACATAAGTGTCATGTGAATCTTCTCACATCATGTCTCATGTCAGCTGACTAAGCATGGGCCAGTCTAGACCATTCTCATGTCAACTTGCAGAAAAGATAAGATAAAAGAGATTAATCAATCATGCCCTTTGCTGACTAAGGATGACCATGATCAGGTGATCTATGGGTGCTTAGGGTCATGTGGTCAGGCCTATAGTGTGCGCTTGGTTGTGCCTAGTAATACAAGGAAAATATAAAGTGTAATATTGCGGTAGTGTTAGGGACCTACAGACCCACATATGGTATTGTTGTTATATGGTGCATGTGATATGATTAATCACATGCACCCATCGTAGTTAGTATAAATTGGAGGGCTGTCTTTATGATGGCCCTCATATTCTACTCATACTATACTCTACTTATCATCTGGTGAATCCATATGGTTCACTTCGCCTGCGTGATCTTGAGTACACAAGTAGACTCACTTATAAAGCTTACAATTTTTTGAAGTGCATACACTTCGATTCGCAGCTATGAGCTGCATCATAATGTGCAGCCAAGCATGAGCAACGGCAGGGAAACTGCCTGGAGGTGAAGGAGAATCACCTCCAAAAGATAAGGGACAACAGTCCCCAAAAGACCCTCCTGACGAAAAGAAATCAACAAAAAAGTCAAAGAAGGAAGCTAAGGCTCCACAGAATAAGGCCAATAAAGGCCAAGGCTCAAGTCAGAGACAACCCAGGTCAGCAACTCAGATGCCCAGAGAATTTCAAATCCCCCAATCAGCAAATAACGCTGAGAGGATCATATGAGAAACGACTACCAGTAGGACTGAGGGCACAATGAGTTCCCTAACCCCTATGCATTCTGAAATCAAACTCACTCAATTCAACATCGAGCCTGAAACAGCTTGTAAGATATAGGGCTTATAACCTGTAGAATACTTAGTAAGTCACTGAGTAAGAGTAAGCTACACTATGGTGCGATGTAGGTAGTGCTTATGTAAGCTAATATACCATAAAGGGAATAAAATTCCAATACTCCCCCTCAAATCTGAGAGGCGAAGATTATAGCTGTAAGTGTTTGTCTAATGAAAGAAATCTATAAATGAGAGAATACTCAATGAAGGTATACCCAAAAGAATGTGATATGACTTGTATTTCGTCCATAGATGTAGTGTGGTGGCCACGTGATGCTGCACTCAAGCGGTTACCTGATATGGAAAGTCGCAGCTTGGCTAAGTGTGGTCACGCTGTCCAAGTGCATGCAGTCGACTCAATTGACTCTGGCACCTGTGGGATCGTGTATCGCGCATCTGGGTCGCTCCTACACCCTCTCTGGTCCATATACAATGTGTGCAGTGCGCCTGGTGTGACTGACATGTCTAGGACTTGACTTGAGTTGTCCACGGTGACGTGGTGGGTTCGGATGGTGGATAGGGCATCGAGGATGGTTGGATGGTGGTGTGGATGCCTCAGGTACATCTGCTATCATGTTTTGCGTGGGTTGCTGGTCCTGACCCTTATACCCAGCTAGCAGTCCTGTACTGAATTGTTTCGAGTCATGGCATGTGCCACTCGTTGTGCTGCCCTTACCACCTTGTCTACCAACTCCATGGACACCTGGACCATCGCTCTGGTGCATCCAATCATGTCCAACACCTCTCAACACGTCCAGCTCAACCCATTCACTCATATGGCCGCCTGGCCCTCTAACTCGACTTGACGTGCTCGTTTTGATGAAGTGTGCACTCCTGACAGCCGTGGGACGTTCCCCATCATATCTCCCATTGTTTACAACCTCTGGCAGGTTGGAATCGGCCTTGATGGATCTCAATTCGACCCACTCGCCCAAATGGCCTCCTGGCCTGGTACTTGGACATAGCACACTTGTTTCGACACAGCGCGCAGTCCTGATGCTCCTGGGACATTCTCCATCACATCTGGCACCATCGACAACCGTTTGGCAGTCCCAAATGCCCTCGACGACCTCCAACTTGGCCAACTTGGCCAAATGGCCTCTAGGGCCTCTGTATTGACATGACATGTTCGTCTCGTCGACGCCATTATTCCTGTCACCTCTGGGATGTTCCCTGGTGCTGTGGGAGCCGCCTGGTATGGCCATTTTGCCATCCAGCTCGTCTGGTTTGCCTGGGAAGCTACTAGGTGAGTTCTCCTGCTCTACCTAGGCCTGGTCTGAGCATACACGCTCACTTTCTAATGCATTCCGCAGCTTCTTCAGCACAGCTCAAGGGTCCTCATTGTGTCTGGATGGTCCTGATGTGTCCACATCACCGCTGGTATGCTCAACATTGCAGCTCAAAGCTGCATCCCACTCCCCCTTGAGCTCAATGCTCAGGGGTTTACTCTGTCGGTTCGTGGGTCTGTCGGATGGCTCTGGTGGTACTGATGGGTCTGGGGGTACACTGGGTATGTCGTCAATGACTAGTTGCATATGCTGATTGTCTTTGTCAGCCACTGTCATTGATCATCCATGCGCCAACACGCTTGTCCTCTCTCCCATGATCAACTTGGTTCGATATGTCTCAGCACTCTCCCCCTCATCCTGTGTGACTTGGCACATCCCTACGACCTTCTGACTGGTCCCTGCGTCTGTGCGTTTGAGCATGACGCATCTGATTCATTCGACTATGGTCTTGCCGCCTGGCTCGACCTGGATATCTGTAGGGTCAGGTGGCTCGTTGGGTGGCTTGTCAGACCTCTGTGGTCAATGTTGCTCATTGCCATCTTTGCCTGTACTCTCTGTACGCCCTCTTGACACTCTTGACATGGCCGTTTTGGCCCTCACCTCGTCATCTTGCCCTCTCATGCCATCAGGCTGGTCGAGTGGTTCTGTAGGTGCGTCAGGATGACGTTCATCGTCACCCGACATGTCTGCAGGGTCTTCCGACAGTCATGCTGGGTCTGTCAACTCGCCGTCTGGGTCTGGTCAGTCACACAATGTGCTCTGTGCGCTCACACTGGTTGCTGGTGGTAGTGGTGGTGTCTTGCCTTGGTCCTGAATAGCCTTGACGTCAACTGGGTATAAGGCTAAACACGAGTGCTCAGTTGTATGCAGGGCAGACGGACTATATAATATTCACCTAAACACGAGCACTGCATACGTGGTAAGTATAGCATTCAGTAATGTCTAAGTCGAGATAGCTCACCTCAGTCATATGCAGGGCATACGGACTGAGGTGGTGACTACAAACAGTGCGTTTAAGTACTTGTAGGTACAAACTAACTGTCCAATGGGGTAAGCTAAGAATGTAGGGACAACTGAATAGAAAACAGAGTGTATAGTATCCAAAAAAGCGCATAGACAATGAAATGCATTGCATCAGGAAAATTTTGAAGTGCTGATATACCTAGGTAAATATGATCATATGGCCATCAGCTTGATATAAGCTTGATAAATGTATATATAGCATTATCATTTCTGATCATAATGCTGCTGAATAGATAATACCTTATAGTCTCAGCTAGACATTTTATTATGTGAACAACAGTTATTATTTGCATCTCAGTCTGATATATGACAGATCATATCTTTGTTATTATGATAAAGAATGACAAGAGGTGATCTCACTAATAGCATAAAGCTAATGCTTGATAATGTATTAGATTTACTGATCAGACAACACTAATAATTATATACAATGAACTAGGGATTGGCATGGCCATCAGGAAATTTTTCAAGTGCTCATAAACCCAGTTAGATCTGATCAACTAATTATCAATTTGATCTCATGAGATAATTCAATGAATAGTATCATCATTTTCTCATCATGATGTTCACAAAGAGACAATCCATTAATTTCAGGTGCACCTTATTATAAGCCATCATCAGAGTATTGTACATCAGTAACAGATTACTACAGGGGATTATTATCCTTATAGCATGGGTATTACATTAGACAATGTCTTACTATACAACTGACAGTCCTGGATTCTCACACATGGTCAGCCTCCAAGTCCCAGTCACCCTACACATGGGCCACCAGACAAACTCTAACCATCTCATGACTGTTGTTGATGAGAAAAAAAATGAATTGAAGAGGATGAGTATGTAAATATAGTTACAGGACAACACCTGAGGGACAGTTCACACCACCGTGGTGTGTTACCACCCCATCACCCCAAGCTGATTCACAAAGCTCGCCAGCTTTTCTTCCTCCTCGACATCAAAGTAGGTCCCGACGCCGCTGTTCGCCGGGACCTGCACGCCATAGCCATAGTAGGTCGAGTCGGGCGGCACAGCCGCGTCGTCCCCCGTGGGGACGCTCACGCAATTGTCACACCCACAGTCACCATAGTTGGGCATGCAAGGCATGTTCCACTTGTTGGACCACGACACGTTGCCAACCATGTACACATCTTGCATAAGCACGTCAGCACTGGTGGCGTAAGGCCCAGTGATAGTCTTGGCAATTGAGGACAAGGCTGATGAGGTGGTACCCATCCAGACTGTAGATGAGGTCGTAGGCGGCCGTTGTTGCGTCGAGCGGGTCGTCACTGGCAGGTTCTTCGCCAGTGCACCAGAGGAAGTTGGACCAGTTCGTGATCGTGATGACTTGTTCGGCAACCGAGATGGCGTTCATGTAGGAATATTAGTCGTACGTGAGGTATAGCCTGACCTCTTACATCCTATCGAGGACCATGTTCAGTGCTGGTCAGTTTTTCCAAGGTAGGAATCGGATGTAAATGTATCTGTCCCCAGCGTCAACAGCGGTGTCCTCTTGGTAAGGGAAAACATACGATCGTGAAGCTGTGGAGGAACATGAGCATCGGCACGTAAAAGCTGGACAAAAGTAACTTTACCGTCAAGTACCCATCGAAGTTGGTGTAGAATCCAACGGGAACACGGGCTCGTATTCCCCGCTGAGTCCAGCCGCAGGCTTAGCCAACAACGCGCCCATGTTGGTCATAGAGCCACCAGTCAGGTTCGGCAACACGAACAAGGCCGTCGTCGCCTCGAACGTCTGCGAAGCGGCCGCATACGTCGCGCGACACAACACGTTGTACGCCGCCGTCCACGGCGCGATGCCCTCAAGGGAGAACCGCGGCTCGTGCGCGATCGCGTTGAGAGGACGGACCCCTTTGCGAGAGTCCAGCTGTCCAGGCTAAGCGTCACCTCGAGCGTGGCGTCCGAGTCGGACGGGCGTGGCGTTGGCGATCTCGTAGTACACGACCGGCGCGTCGATCAGGACGCCTGCGGGCTGCGAGACGTCTTCGGCGAGGTAGGGCCGAACGGCGAGCGCGCATCTTAGTGCGAGGAGGGTGTCCGACAACGGGGAGGGGAGTGGGAAGTTACCTCCCGGTGCGGCGGATTGCTGCGAGGACTTGAGGGCTTCCCACACCTGGCGAGCGAGGGAGAACGTCAAGGTCATGCATGGGAGTTCGCGGTCGAAGACGGCGCACCGTATTTGTGCCAGAGCCCCGGTGAGGAGGTGCGTCAAGGACACTGGCGAAGGCAACGAGGCGACGCATGTGGACGGGAGTATGGTCACTTTGCGACGGGTATAGGGAAAGGGAGATGTTGGATGAGTCGGATGGGCAAGGCGTTGCGATGCCTCTCCGCTATTTGCACCAGTTCTTCTTTCTCCCCGGAGCAACGCTGCCCTCCGTCTCCATGGCACTGATTGTTCTGATTGTTTTCTCGTATTCTTCAATGACAGGCGACGCGATCTCTGAGTGAGTCGTGCAGAAGACGAATGAGTTTAGAGTCACGGTAGGGTACGTGCGAGTTGGCGCGAGAAGTGTCACCAAGCGCTGAGATGACATTGTCTGGGACGAAAAGTCAGCTATTAAGGAGATGCCCTCTTTGATACGTTCGCCGGCAGCGGCGGTTCGTTTAAGCTGCACTCGACCTTGTGAGCAACTCAGAGTCGCTTAGATGCGACAACGCGACAAAGAATTTGTTACCTCGGGCGCGATGGTCAGTCTGGCGTATGGGGAGAAGAGGATATGAGTGGCATGCCTTGAACTCGAAGTTGACAGTGGATCCGGGCATCAACAAAGTACTGGTCCATTGAAGCGATCGAAAACTTCATGGTAACTGTGACGAGGACGAGATATAAGAGATACCAACAAAGAAAATAAGATCCAGCACATACTTATTGAGTCAGAGCGCAGGATCAGCGACGCGTGCACTCGAGCCAGATCCCCGTCTTGCACAGTCTTGCAATCAGCGTGAGCGCGCTAGACGAGTCGGTCGTGCCATGCAAGAGACGCACTCGGTCATGACGCGTCGCCGTGCATGAAGGATTATTGGTCTGCGTTCGGGAGGTGCTCGAGGTAGATCTTTTCGTGGGGAAGGACTTGGATCTGTTCTCAGGGACGTGTCCAGAGCGAGCACGAGCATGGCGCGTCCACCTTTTCGTGTCGCGGTCCCATTCGCGTCGGACGGCGTAGGCATTGTCCCGATGTTCTTGTCACTTTGGTCGTATTCTGCTCGTCCAGCTCTCGCTTTTCGAGCACGGTTGCGTCGTTGGCTGCGTCCGACTGTATCACGGAGAGTACTTAGCTTGACGAGTGAGCAGAGTGAGCAAAGCGAGAGCAATCACGTAAGCAGAGGAACAACTAAGCATGACGTACTTTTAATTGCGTCCACAACAACGGAGAACTGGCCAAGCTATGGTTTCTGATTCTCTGGATCGTAGGCACAAATGTAGTAGCAGTAGATAGATTCTGTTCTAATCCGACTCAAAACCGTTATCCCAACCCGCACCGTACATCTCGTACATCCCAGCGGCGTATAAGTCATCGTCTGCTTGACCATCATCCTCGTCGATATCACTGCCATCCGCTATCTCCCAATCAAGAGCCTCTAAATCAGCAAGTGAGAAATTGGCGCCAAGGTCCTCAAATCCATCAGCGAGGGCAGGACCAACATCAGGAAAGCTGAGATCGGATACATCTGCCATGTCGAAATGACCCCCGTCTGCTTCGGCGGCGCTGAGCAGCCGCCATTCAAGCGCATCGAGTTCAGACAGGGAGAGCTCGTTCTCCAGGTCGTCAAATCCCCCCACTGGCAGGCGAGTACAGGATGCACTGTCCCGGACATGAGAATAAGTGTGCCCGACACCAACGCCCCAATGGTATCTCATCAGCATATCACGATCCACGAACCTATGTGTATACGTCAGTGTGAAACGGATACTCGACATTGTGAAGTACCTGTTGACGTAGTAATACCGCCAGTCGTCCGAATCTTTTGCTAGGGGGGATAACACGGTGCGGTCTTGGTGGGACATTCCTTTTGCAAAAGCAGGTATGAGGTGACACCCTCTCAATATATCTGCAGGGTCAATAAAGTCGAACGCCTCCTCATCGTTCATTGGAACGAACTGCACCATATCCAGTGCCACACAATGATCCTGGGGATCAGGGCGAACCCATTCAAACCATCGTACGTGTAGGAAGTCCAGTCGACGAGAATTGTAGTCTTGGAATCCCGGACCGATGTACTGAATGTTTGCGTGATAGATACCAATGATACGAGCGTAGCAGAAGTGATGTTGCACGGCTTCCTCCGAGTCTTCTCGGGCAAGGAGCATTATATCACGGTGATCACCGTTGGGATTCAACGTGTCCTGGCCACGGCAAACATCGTATGTGGTAAAGTTGATGCGAAGGACGTTATGCTGGTAGATGCGGCCACCTTTGAACACTACCTGGCCGATGTTAGGCTCCGAATCATGGAAAGTGTTTTCTAGGCCTGGTTGCATACGATCGTTTTCTTCTGAGGCGTGCATATGCTTGGCTTTGATGCGGGGAAGGAGGTGGAGCTTCAATTTTACGAGAAAGTCCTACTCGGTAGCTTCAATCGTGGTCAAGAACAGAAGAGCGACTGCGTGCATACTTTGGTAGCTGGATCACCCGAATGGTTTCGGATAAGAGTGTCGATATCAATTGGTCTATGTTGCGACTTCCCAATGTTGTAGCGTTCATCGGGAACATTTGGGACGGATTCCGAAGGACTATTATCCATTTGAGAGTCGCGGATCCGTCGTATTCGCACTTGGCGTCGCTCGATCCGAGTCAGCTGCCGGATGAAGTCTTTTCGACTTGTACGAGCATATCTCGCCTTCCCTACTCTGTGCTCCCTTTCCCCCTGAGACAGATATTAGGAGTCGTGGAGTGCATGAATAGGCAAGGATACTGACCGGCTGCGTCGAGTATGAATCCGTTGTGCCATACATCCTGATCGATGTGGTGTAATCGCCGAGTGCATGTAACTTGTAAGTCCGAAGATTGAGTTGTTTTGGTTTGCGCGATGAAACTGCGGTAGGAGCCGTACTCTTCCGTTGGGAATGAACGCGAGTCTCGCGCCGTTGACGCCCCTCAGCCTCACGTTTGAGCTCCTTAGTGAGAAAGTTAGGGCACGTGTCAGCCTCGAAAGCACGTATAGCGGCCCCGAGAGTGCGAGTCACATCATCCATCACGTCGAGAGTCTCATCCGTGTGCATTCGTAGCTTGGCAAGCCCATGCCAGTGACAAAGTAAGTAGAGGAGCTTCATCACAACCGAATTGTGCGGGTCTGGTAGCAAGCCTTCAAAAACAGGAATAGCGCACTATAGGGGATTCGATTTGATCGCAAATCTTCGAGCTGTCATGAACTGCTACGCACCTGGAGGATATCTTCAAAATCACGAGCTGCCATCCGTTTCATCTCCGACACGTTTGTTGAAAACCGGCGGATTGTATCCCTTCCAAATGAGGGGACACGACGATATCTACGAATGGGAGATTCATCAGTTCAAGACCGGATGCATGTTGCAAAATCATACCTTCGATCAAGTTCGCGTAGCTTGCTCTCTTTCACACTTTCCAGCATGCGTAAGAGGTGCGTAAAGATCGCTTTCCAGACCCCCAGCTCAAACTCATGCAATAGATCAATAACGAGGATGGCGAAAATGTTGAAGCCAAAGGTATGAAGCTTCTCCGAAAACGCATTCTATGAACGTTGTGTAAACACGCATGTTAGGTTAGATTAGTTCGTACTTGCCAAAGTCGGAACAAAAGACTCATCCCTCAGAAGCGTTTGGATTCGCGAGGAGTTGACAGCGTAGTTTTTCTCATATATGAGCTCTCGTGCCTTTGAAATCTTGCATCGCCGGTTGTCATCATCGACGCGAATTAAGCCTTGTCGCTGAAACATATCCTGTGGGGTACCCATCTCAGGCACATCTGTCATTGGAAGCGTACACCGTGGACACGGACATGAACCGAGATTGCGTATACATGCTATTAGCACCCTGTTCAACGAACGCCGTCAATGGAAACTCTCGGCAAGTGAGGGACGTAAAGCCTACTTTTCAGGATAGTCAGCCGAATACGTGAATATCCGCGGGTAGAAGCGTCGTTTGACGCCATCACAACAACATATAATGATCCCGTGCTTGTAGGCCTCTATGAATTCTTGATCAAGAAGGATGCTCCACTGCTCATGGAAAAATTCTCGCTGGCAATGGGAATGAAGCACGTCAATCGCACCCTTGTCACCTAAATGTTGTAGCAGAAAATCCTTGAATTCGTCCGGCAACTAGGCAAGGAATCAACATTGTCGTTCTACCAAAAGATCGAGTACTTACCGCTTGGAAATACGCGGCATGAGAACAGAGATTATGAGTTGGTTGACTTCTCCTATACTTCGACTCATTACCAAAGAATACGTAGAGCGGCCACAATTTAGCATCACCGAAGGCAGTGAGCTTGGTGGCATCCGACCAGAACATGAGCGCGACGACGACGCGGGGCAGGTCGCAGTCAGGCTCCGCGGGGGATGTTTGAAGTGCTTCATTTGCCTCCAAGAAAGCGGTCGATGTGAAGAGTTCACCGTATACTTTGAGGTCACCGTCCTTGTGGGGTGGTTGCCATCGCAATTCGTAAGGCTCGAAGTGAAAAAGCGACGCGTGAGCCGGATTCGTGATTTTTTCCTTGATGATCGAGACAAGTGAGCGATGATAGAATCCGTCGACGGTGTAGTCTTTCGGCCCAGGATTGCTGCTTCGACTATGAAACGGTACTGAAATCGTAACCGAGGAACATTTCCATCCATCGTCTTGATCCAGCCACTCCGGGAGTTCGCCATCGAACTCATTCTTTCCAAGTTCCTCATCAATGGTATCCCACGCGGTCTGTGCCACAGCCGAAGGGGAAAAGGCGGGGTCACCGATGATACCAAGCAGCTGTTTGAAACTTTCCTTGGATTTCTGGGCTCCTTGGTTCCAGTACCAATCCCCAAGTCGCATCGAGGTTTCGTTTGGGTAAGGATGATGTGGATTTTCGGAGGCTTCGTTCGAGATTTTCATATGGGAGGATGCCGACTCGACACTCGACAAGCACATGATCTCAGCTGAGTAGGGGTCTTCTGGATCGTGACGAGGAAGGGAGTCGGTACAGTATACGCGAAACAACGAAAATCTGTTCATCTGGGTCTTGATTATGCGGCGTAGGGAAGAGTGGACGGCTCGAAGCGACGACTTGACACGCGCGCGGGGTACGCCGTGGGACGAAGAGGGAGGACTGCTTGTTTGCGGTACCGAAGTAGCTGGAGACGGATCAGAGACCTCTTCAGGAGGGAGTGGCGATAAACATTCGGGAAGTAGATCACGAAATTGAAAGGGTAGCTTGCGATTATTCCGTTGCGAGGTTCGTTGGGCTAAATGTACTTCTTCACCCACTACTTGCTGGTGCGGGAGAAGGATCGCCTGGAAAATATGATCTCAGTGGACGAAGTATCGAATTACTGCCCACATACCGTGCATGATTGGGACGACAGCGACTCTTGGTGAGGTTCGGAGACATTGCTCTCACCGAGGATGGTTAGGCTAGTACCAGCCCGCCTGGCTCTTTTGGCTCGATAGGCATCCTTTGCCCTGGAGAGAGCATCAGAGAGTCTCTTCTTGCCGTTACTGCATCCCTTCTGGTGGCGTCCAAATGCACCAAGGTCACTAAAAGCTCGACCGCATACACACGTTTGTGTGAACGAAGCTTCTTCGACAGCGGCCATTGCCGGCTGCGCGTGCCACGAGGCGTGGCGTTGGCCGCACGGAATATGTAGTGCGTGACGTCGTAACGCATTATGTACACACTAGAGCGGTGAAACCGCGGGACACCTTGCTTCGAAAATATGTCTTGGTACGGAAGACGTCCCTGTATGTACGACTATGTACCTTGTATTTGCATCTGTGTACGTTTTGCACACGAAGCCAACATGGACAGGAACCTTGGCAAGCAAGGTGACTGGCCATGTCAAGCAATTGAGTAGGCATGCTTGTCCAAACGATTGAGCAGCGCACCTGGCCCAAAGAAAAGTCGTACTTGACCTTGAAGAGTGAACTTAACGACGAGACCTACCCCTGAGGTGATCCTTAGGATGTTCCGGAGGCGATGCGATGTAGGCAACGAAGCGAGCACGCCGAAACAACAACTGTCAGAATCTCTGACAGTCAAGGTAACGCCGAGCTGCAGCAGGTCTGAATATCGCTCAAAGGAAATCCATTGATTGTCACATTTGTACATAGAGTCCATGCAAGCTGCAACTTACGAAGTGAGGCGAAATCGTCTCTCGTGCGTACATAGACAACAGTACAAAGTGAAATATTTAAGGTGGTAAATAGCAGACCATGCCACGAAAACGGCAGTGAATACAAACGGAGATGCAGACGGTGCACGCCGAGAATGGAAGCAACTAGTGAGCCTCACCCTCTACGGTGCTCTAACACAGATGTTCAGAAGATTCCGGATATAAATAAGTACACTTACTGTGACGCTCGGGCTGGCGTGCTGTCTGCAAGGACAGAAATCGTATAGTCTCAGGCGGGCAAGGGCAGTTATGTACAAACCCCTCAAGGTATTCATTTCGGGGTCGGCGACAAGCTGGTTTGCCTCAACGATCGTCTTGACTTCTGCTTCGCAACCGATCTGACGCAGGAGGTCCTCCGATTCCTGGCAACTGATCTCGATATCGGCAAGCATGGAAAGGCATGCCTTCTTCTTCGCCCATGACTCTGCAAACATCTTCTTCACAAGGTCCGCGCGAGGGACTCTGAGGAATGGCATGCCCTGAAATTTGTAAGCACATTTATAGCTAGGCGTCAAGGAGAGACTTACAAGATAGCGACTTGCTGCATCTAAAACATCTGAATGATGCAGTGCTCGAATTTCCGCCGAAGAGGATTTCTCGGCGTTCGTGTCGGGAGATCGAGGGGCCTGACAGGATGCTCCTGCAAGAAGACTCCAGTCATCGTCGTCATCGTCTTTGGTGAAAGAGCGGGTTGTTTCAGGGAGCCCATAGGGACGCTTGGTGGACAACATCGATGCCGGTGTGGTGTAGTATATGAATGATTTCTGTGCCATATCTAACTTAATCCAACGTAAGACGATATTGGGTGTTGGCGATCGGAGGAGGCACTAGCTGAGGTACATAGTTACAGACGGGTGACAAATATATACAGAGATTGTGACAAGAAAGTTTGATGTGACGCGTGACAATGATCATCGTGGAGCTGCAACTCAGGCTTAGTGTTGCCGCGAACTGAGTCGAAGTGCGGAGTTTGTTTCAACCTCGAACATCGAAGTGGAACGAACTGAAGTTGTTCGAAGTCGGCCTGTAGACCCCAGCCAATGAGAGAGGATAAGGAATTGCGGACGGGTAATGAACGGGCTATGTAGATAAAGACTAGTCAGCCTACATCGATCTTATTTCGGCTTATTTGTGGCTTAAACGGTCTT
>JBBPMW010000804.1:0-14013 GCA_038090535.1 Tylopilus alboater | reverse complement strand
AATAATAAGGTGGTGGATAACAAGCGAATTGTTGTATACATCAAATAACAATATGTACACGTGACGGATGAAAAGGCTGGGTGAGGGTGTGAATGCAATAAATGGGGGGTGAATAATATTTGAGTGGCATGGAGCCAGAAGAGAATAGGTTGAGCTTCGGTTGAGCTTCACCGCCCGGGAGCCCGCCTAGCTAGGGTGGCGGCAAGTTATCATCACTGATCTGGGGCGCCGGGCCCTTTTCACTAGCTCCGAGCGTGTGTGTTGGACCTCAACTGTTTTTGTTATCTCTGGCCCAGAAAAGCGGTTAGCTATGTAGGTGAACCTTGAGCAGATAAACGTCGTATCCCCGTAACCTATGAAGGAATGATAGCATCGTGCTGTATAAGGTCGGGGAGTCCGGTCCGCCTCAGCCTAGATAACCTGACATGTAAACGACGCAGTACCCATTTTACAGTATCTAGGCCTGAGCTAAATGTCTGATTTTACATTCTACTTTTTTCTTCTCCAACACCTACTTCGACTAAGTGCTGCATACGTTCTGTATCTCTGTGTAGTACAGTGGGTTGATCGTTGATCGTGATCGCAGGAGACCTTGAAGTGTATTCAGCGACCGTGTGAACATTGGCCAATGTGTGGCATGTGCCCCGCATGCCACACACATCTACGGTCATCATGGGAACTATACACCACCCACGTTTGTCGTCGGATTCGGTTCTTTCCAACAGCGGACCTAACATTTCGAGGTACATCGAGAGCATCAGCTCAGCGTTTCGATTTTGGAACCCTCAGGGACCTTGCTGCGCAGTCCGCGCACAAATTGCCAGTGGGCCCGGGCTCGGAGTGTGGGCGAGCTGATGCCAGTATACCCATTTCTGAACATAGCCAGTACTGAGTGTGGGTCGACCTACGACATCTTGGTCCATCCGAGTCCACCGACGGTTCTCGGTACACGTATGTCTCCCCACTTCTCCCGCGCTTGGGTCGTTTACGGGTTTGATCCATAGCACTGGGTTTGCGGCTGCATGCGGTCCCTTCGATGTGCCTGGTGAGATCCTTGCCGTTGTCGTCCACACATCTTACAAGGGGAAGCGGAAAGGGAAATGCGCTGCATGAGCCTTTGAAGGAAGATGACATCGCGTAGTATGGGAAATCAGATGTCGGAAAGATCGACGAAGGACATGGGGAAGTATATCCTTTGCGGGAGGCTCTGCTCAACCAACTGATGCCCTTTAGCGAAGTCATGAACGAGGAAGAGAATGTCAGGAAGGATGTTCTATCGTCACGTTGATGTCTGGTGTACTTTATCGAGACGGTGCGCATTCTTAGCTGGGATAACCGGCGCGTCGAACAATGCGATGCCCGTGATGCTATGGGTAGCAGATTATATTTGAGTTGATAATCTAACATGAGATTCTGATGACGATGAAAAAAAGAAAAGCGTTCCCCAGGAGATGCCGCCTACGACATTTATTATGGGCACCCAAGGTCGACAAAATGAAGGCGAGCTCGAGATACCCAACAAGAATGGCGACTTGATGTTACTAGAGGCGGCGATGGACGAGTCTGAGAGGATCGATGAAGGGCACGCTTAGTGAGAACCTTGTACGTGCATCCCCGGACAATACTAATCGGCGTCGAATATGTGTGGTGGGTTCGACAGCTCCGCTGGCTTGGAGCGTAACTTGGCAGAAGCTTAAGAAGTGCTCTTATTCCGAAGGTGGCATATCCCACAGTGCAATGCAATGAATCTTGCTGAAAGAATCCAGATGTGAAGCGGCAAGTGCAAACTGCGGAGAGGTCGCGTCAGCTATCAAGGACGTAAAGAAAAAAAGACTTGATACTTATTTAAGGCAGACCTATCGTATCGTGATTCGTCGTCGCCCGGTTCGCGCCCAACCTCGGTTCGAAATCGAAGCGGGCTGCGGGTATACCTTTGTTCATGGCAATGACCAGTGCAGATCGGTCTTGGATGCCCATCTTTGCCCGACCACCGAAGGTCTTCGTTACCCTCGTTTCTCTTTCTGCTCGGGTTCGTTGCACTGAATTGCGCCAACTTATGCTCTTGATGTGTTCGGTGGCGTCCTTGCTGCGTAAGGCGAACCGAGGGTGATCTTATACCCCGTGTACGGCAGTCCTGCAACGCAACAAGCAACAGGTCAGGAAGGGGGGAAACGCCGAGGGAAAGAAAATACTGTGCGACAGAAATATGCCCATACTTGACCGTGATGTGAGGGGGTGTTTTGCCGCCAGAATTCGCTGCGAGCAGATCACAGCCATGAACGACAAGCAACTTTGCGAACCTCTGCATCGTCTTGTTCGTGGGACCACTCCCGCAACACGACACGTAGCGTGTTCCAGTGCGCATGCTAGCACTAGCTCCATTGTCTGCCAGGAGACGGATCACCGCTCATCAGTGTTACTTACCCGAGTCCTGCATACTCATTTTGACACGTATGCCCGGAATGGGACGCATAAAGAGAGGACATATGAATTGGGGGTTGGCAAGAGTTAGCGACACAGGAACACTCAACTATGATTCTAAAAGAATTATCAATAGCTAAGAAATCGCCGAACCAGAAGATCGGCAACGTCAATTTGATTGGAAACACAGCGAAGTCATAGCGGGAACCACCCAGCTAGATGAGTGGGATACAAATGCGATCGAGAGTGAACATCTTCCTGACGGAGCGACGCGACATCCTGTATTGCAGTGCAGTCCAGCCCGTCGAACTGCTTCGATATCTAGGCTATCAGACTCGCCGCGTGCGAGTGAAGGACAACAAAAATTGATTACCATCTGCTTCTGCTGTATACCAACCATTTCTGCCTTGTATATCCCCTGTGGATCGGTGCTGGACATAGGATTGCGGAACAGAAATTAGACGAAGTCACTTCATAATACCTTGAGACTTGCTCGACGTTCATGAGAACAGAGGGTGACTGCCGGAACACTTTGCGCGAGAAAGGTATCGAGATTTTGGACTATCGCTGAAAATCATTTTCGACGTTCTTGAGCGAACTGCCATGCACATTGCATACATAAGTCATCGACGAACCAAGACTCAACGAAGACATACTTTGCGATGATAAGTGAACTGCCTCATCCCTCTTGTTGTTCGTTGCCGCGATTCTCCTCAACCCCAAGCCAGCAGACTCATTTGTGAAGACATATCTTACTGAGGGAGTTAAGCAAATGGATACTTTGAAGGATCTGACAAGCCATTAAGTCGGCCGCCTGTAACCGCACCGCTGTGACTCACTTTGGTTCTGTTTGTCAAGTCGACAACGTCACCAGATCCTTGCCTTGCCCTCATACCACCATGTCCACTGCTGATCCCAATCCCAATCCTCAAACAACCAGTTCACCAGCATTCGTTCATACTCCTGAATCACTGAAGTATGCTGTTACCCATGTCTTTCTTCCTGTTCAGCTCCCCAACGCAAATGACTATACCCCCGAGAACAACCATTCACTCGCTCGTGCAGTATACGCTGCTGCCCAGGCCTACGGCACCTACGTCCGCGGAACCTCTGAGGAGGTTCAGTGGGATCGCATCACCAAGATGTTGGACAACTTACAAGCCTCTGTCCAGTCTGAGCGCTTAGACAATCACCGCGTTATCTCCCAGTTGCAGGGAATGCATACAGGAGGTGCGTTCGCAGGATTCCCTATAGATCCGTGCTGACAACCATTAGATATCCTTGCGTTTCTCGTCCGACGTCAAAATGCTGGAATCGTCCTCACGAAGCGAGAGAACTACATGCTGTGCGAGGCATTCGAGGTGTCCCCAAGCGCAGATGCTGTAGAGAAAACTGAGGGGCCTCTGATATGCTCGTACCCTGGGTCTGCCGTCGAGATGCCGAACAAGGTGTTTGAGGACGGGGACTTTCAAGTGGAACTTGGCAATTTTCTGCTTCATGCCAACGCTGTCGATTCTGATCCTCCTCTCCCTCCTCCCGCTCATCCACAATACATCCTGGCTCTGCTTAATGGCATCTTGCAAAGTGTTGGTCGCACTCCTGATGTTTCCCGCGTAACTAAACACGTGGCGCTGCTTTCTGGCATCTCGCGTAGTGTTAGTCGCACTGTTGACGTTCCTCGCGTCACGAAACGTGTCCGCGACCATGTCGGCAAGAAATGGAAGATTGATTATAGGGTCGAGGATGTTTGGCGTCGCTCGCCTCTTTGGCTTCTTATCAAGGTCGCAATCCAGATGTCGGTTGATAGTGCTTCTGCACGGGCATCCTACAAACGATTCTTGTTGTTCTTCGTATGCACCCTTGCAGTGGATACAAACAATACCAATCTTTCCAGTGATCTGCTTCATTTCATGTCATGTCAAGTTCTTCGACGTTTAAGCAAGCTTGGCTCCTCTACCCCAGACTGGCTTTCAGAGATGGTGATGAAGACATGGTCTTGCCTTGGAGAGATGCTTGACGCCAGGTGGAAAGAGTTGAATGCTCGCCCATCCCCATTTCGGAATCCTTCCCAAGATGAACTCACGAGAGACACGCAATTCTCGCTGATGGACAGTCGCGAATACATTCAGAACGCTCTTGAAAATTCTCCCCATGAATTTGCTCGTACCCCCTTCTATCCTAGCCACCGTCGCCGCGGCACTATTGAGGACTTTTTGTCTTTGAATGGAATCTTTTTTGATGAGGCATATGACGCTGACCCTGACGTTACTCTCTATGACGTCCAGCGATCGGTCGAGCAGGGAATCGATGATTGGCTCACCCGAGTCACAAATGTGAACGAGGCATGCGCGCAGCTCGAGATCTTGATGGATAAATACACGATGAGGGTCTATAAAGGACAAAATCCAGAGGATAGATCCAGTGGGTTATTGACGGCGATCGAACTGTATGTCGCACTCGACAAGCTAATTGTGAAGGAGATTCCCATGCTCGCCGACTATTCCCCTGAAATTCCGATTGCATCCATGGAAAGACTGTTCCTGCGCAAGGCAACAAGTCTCCACCGTCTTTCCTGCGCATACCAGTACTTCTCTGCGCGCCACTCCCAATCACGTCCTGGATGGTCGGTACTTTCGGATGAATTTACTGAAGACAGTTTCCCGGTCCGTTATTACAACCAATCCCCACATCTTCAGCGGCTCAAAGCTCGCATCGAAGAGGGTGTGGTGAGGGGCGCTGGACATACTGGCCTGGAGTGTGGAGGCGGCGGTCTGACATGCACTCATGATGGATGTCAAGAATACGAACAAGGTCGTATACCTGGGCGGCAACTAGTTGATGGGGCAGAGGCATCCAAATCGCCACTGCCCACCTCGCCACTACAAGCCAAAGTCGTCGTATTTGAACTACAGTGCCCGCTTTGCGTTCGCATCTGGCGTTCTGCCGTGCCCCGCATTCTGCAGAATTTCTACTGGTTCATTTTTGACCGTGACAAGCTCGACAGAAAGGAAGAATACGATCTGCTTGCGGATGTCCCTGGATTGCAGCCTTACCTCGTCGAACGCCAAAAGCCATCCCTCTGCTGGCAGATTCGTTGTGCCTATTTTTATTCAGAGGGTCCACAAACCCGAAATAACCCGACGTTACATTATGTTGTTCAACACGGGGACTCTTTCTTGAAATGGCAGTCAAACAGACTCCGCCACAGAGATTGGGGGTTTCCATCCAACTTCAGATACAGTCTTGGATCGCTATCTGCAGAATTGGAAGACTATGTGAATTCCACTTCTCACACCTCCAACGACGTCTTGGCTGCTCAAGCAGACTGTCCCACGGATCTCTCCCTTGACGAATTCATTGCGTTTGCACACTTGCGCAGTGGTGGCTCGCTCCAGTGGCTCAACATCCTGCACGGGTTGCGCAATAGAACTCTCAACCTTCGTCGTCACCATGTTCATTACCTTCTTGCTTGTGCAACGTTTCAAGTCGGACCACTCGACGTCGATACAGGAACATGGATCTGGCATCAAGAGTTACAAGATTTGTCCTTTTCCAATGCCCTTCTAGACGAGCTCGACGGCTTGTTCGTGGATGTCGGAGCTGGCTCGATCGACGGAGTATTGATGAATACCATTTCTTTGTTACTCATTCGGGTGCTTGCATCGAGCCCCAGCAAAGACGTCTCCGAGCAAGCCATCACACTTCTTCGGAGCGTGCGCAAAAAGACGTTCGGCTGGGTTCAGGAGTTATCATATGACCTGTCAAAGGCGCCTGTGAACAAAGAACGCAGGAATCTCTTGCTGGAGATGGCTGCCACTTGTCGAAGCACGTTTGCCGTTGACCCTGCTACCCTTCGCAAGCTCTTTTATTCGGCAGAAGATGTTGACGCTCTACTTTCTTGTGCCTTCTTTATACACGCCATTTCTTCCGAATGTATGTCCAAATCCTGAATGTCAGATGTGCTCGACACTCATATTTCACCACTTCAGACCACAGTGATCGATATTTACGACTGCTCCTCGAACGAGACAGCTATCTCTCTCCCGCACTCGAGGAGATTTTGACGGATGTAGTCCTCGCCGATCCATCAGACTATGGCATCGATCTTGCAGCTGGCAGGATTTTCCCTATCTATCACCCAGGTGCACGCAGATGGGAGCAGTCGCAGTATCCAAATGCTCGTTGGCTTACATGTGAAATCGAAGCGACTGCGATCAGACCCTCACAGATAGTGCACGTTAACTTGCTCAATAGAGAGCTTCGGGTGGATGGTCAAGTAATGGGTGGATTGCCGCGTGAGATCGGTCACTCTCCACGATCTCTAAATATCTTTCATGATGTGCGTATATATTGTGCATTCTGATATCAACGAGTGTTCCTGATTATCATTTGTAGCAAAGCTTCTTGAATGTACTATCCAATCTCTCAGAGATGAATTTCACGACACTCGCCACGACTCCAAAGTACAAGGTAACTGTCCGACCATACATGACATAATCATGATCGCTCAAATACCCGCAGGTGCACTTTTTACTGCGAGATGGAAATCTGGTCCTCCAAGCGCAAAGCAATCAAACAAATGAGATAATCGAGCTGATTCCTCTGGAAAAACTGCAGGGAGATCTTCCGCCAGCACTAATCGATGGCCACGTTCACTGGTTGAAGATGTCGTCAAAGATCATCGAAATACGCCCTCTCGAACAGCTTTGGGAAGAATCTCCTGAACACTGGAGAATTGATTGTACGTCTGGACAATATCGTGTGTACAGAGGTCGTGAGTCCCTTGTGGACGCCCGAAGCCCAACCTGGACAATGGTCTCCCAATGTCTCAGGTGTCTCGACAACGTGGTTGGACGCCCGTGGAACCAGAGGCCCTTGGACGACTCAGATTCACAAAGCCAGTGCAGAGATCTCCTGGTTACCACATCCTCCATCGACACTGTCCAATCCGCATCCCCCACGTCAAGGTTGTATGTCACTTTACCTCGCTATGGCTTGTCCTTTTTTGTCAATGAAAGGGAAGAACTCGAGTCCTGTGAATTCAAGCACATGGTTTACGACGAGAGTCAATCTGTTGGTACATTATTCGGCTTAGAGAATCTCCTCGTTCTTCGGCAGAGCACCCACCTCGCAGGGGGGCTTATCCCAGAGGCCGTTATCCTCAGACGTCTTGTCATACCGAATGGTCACCCACAAATACATGGCAATCATCGAGTTCGGATTGACATCACTGGTGTTGGATCCGATGAACCGTCATATCACATCTACGACGTGGATACCGAACTGGGTTGCTTGATAGGGAATGGCAGCTTGACGAACACGCGATTTCTTGCTTATTTGCATGCCATGACTAATTGTCATCGGCCTGACCCACTGACAAGCAAAACTGGCACTCAGGCAGCAGTCTGTCTTTTACGGTCGGCAGGATGTCGGTCAATCATGAAACTCAAAGCTTTCGAACAAAATGACAAATGGACTTCGACCCCGTATCCTCAAATCAATGTGGCATACAAGGAAATTCTAAATACATATTACTGGAATCGTCATTCGTACCATGTTCACGTCAGTGTGCCAGAGAAACACGCCGCACGACGGGCTGCATATCTGTTTCCTTCGAATGCTACTGGATTAACCTCTCCCGAAGACCGCAATTACTGGCATGGAAGCGACCATTTGACCACGCACGTCCAGGCTGGAGAACCAGGACTATCCACTCTCCAATGCACGACCTCGTCGTCTTCACAACATATTTTTTTCAATACTGGTTCAGCTGCGCGGGTTACACTCGATCAGTTGATTTGCAACAGACCAGCGCCGGTACTGCCGACCCGTAACACTTTACGTCGCGACAGTCACAAGACATCGTCGGATGATATGCCCGTGTTGGATCAACTGTTTTCCTCTCTTCGGACGGATTCCTCGTTTCAACGGGAATACCTCACTCACCTTGATGCCAGCGCACAGCGTGTTCATGTGGAGTCCCAAACAACTCTCACAGTGGTGGGAGAGAATCGCATCGAGGTGCTCAAGAAGCACTATGTGGAGTGTAGATTCAACTACTTGAATTCACTAGACATCCTGAAGAAGAATCTGGGTCCGACGACCAATCCGCACAGACAAGCATTATATCAGTTTGGCCAATGGCCGCCTATTACTGCAGATGTCCTCTTGCGATATCTCTCATCCACCTCACCGATCGACATCCCTTCATGTTGGAAGAAATGCTTGATATCGTTGGCATTACTCCTTCTGGACGTTCAGCGTGCCCGGAGATTGCTCCGATTTGCCCTAGACGGTCTTGAAGAAGAGTTTTCGAAGGAATTGGAGAACGAAGGATGCGACGGATGGGATCCGGAAGAGTACCCAGATTGGCTGTTAATTCAGGTGTGTTTCTAGTCTCCGAGCACTTGCCTCTACTGACATCACGCCTTCCTCGTGTCAGATTCAAGGAAACTTTCTCATCCGTCGTCCCCAGGCAGAAACTGCGATAGAGATGACATCCCCACAATCCGGGGAAAGCACTGTAATGCGGGTCAACATGGGCGAAGGGAAATCATCCGTGATTATCCCCATTGTTGCTGCCGCTCTTGCGGATGGCAAACAGCTTGTCCGCGTTGTTGTGCCAAAAGCATTGACAGTGCAGATGTTCGACATATTGGTTGCTCGCCTTGGTGGACTCGCTGACAGGCCCATATACCACCTACCCTTCTCTCGCACCCCCGAGTACGACTTCTTCCCCGGGGTTATCAGCCTTCAAATCGATGATCTACACAAGCTCATGCCTCAGTGCATGGCCGAACGTGGAATTGTCCTTGTCCAGCCCGAACACGTTGTGTCGCTCAAGCTGAGGAGTGTCGAGGAGCACATACACAAAGGCAAACTTATGACAGATTCGTTAAGGAAGCATCAAACGTCGATTTACAAGCAGGTCACGACAGCGCTATCCCTCAGATCAGTGCGCATGAATAATTATATAATTATGATCGTTGATTCCACTGACTATTGTACTGCAGCTGCCAGGAGATACCCTTGTGGGTAACATGTTTCGATTGTTGAGGCAGTCGCCAAGCCGTTTGAGCAAAAAGGACGACATTCAAACTGACCACCATGACGGGGATTGCATGGATGCTCGTGGTGCTTTGGACAGCGCATCCGAGTGGATGAGCCTTCAGAAGTGGCTGCATTCCCATGCTCGAGATATCTTGGACGAGAGCGACGAGATCCTTCATTCCCGGTTCCAATTAGTTTACACGATCGGCCCCCAGCAACATATAGGTGGGTACCCAGACCGATGGACGATTACTCAAGGGGTGCTTCAGCTAGTGAAGAAGCACATATATTCCCTGTCAAGATATGCCCTCGAATCCATCAAGTATGAACACGGACCACCTGGATCATTTCCGCATGTTCGCATCCTGCGACCCACTGAGGTTGGTCCACAGCTAATATCAATGATCAAGGAAGACGTGATGGCTGGGGAGCTTCCTGGTTTCAATTTTCAACACATCTCCCCTCCGTTACAAGATGCGATTCGGAGTTTTGTATCTGATGAGGGTGTCCTCGAAGTTCGCGATACAACAAAGATGGTAGAGGAGTACGCTAAAGGATCCAACCAGAGTCATCTTTGGAGTGGACTACTACTACTCCGTGGTCTGCTGACGTCCAACATCCTCTTGTTTGCTCTTGCGGAGCGGAGGTGGCGTGTTGACTATGGTCTTGTCTTGCAGCACAGAGATATCTTTGGCGGTCCAATCGGCCCAACTCCCACGACACTTGCTGTTCCGTATCGAGCCAAAGACGTGCCAGCGCCCAACACCCAGTTCGGCCATCCAGACCTCACCATCATTCTCACATGCCTATCCTACTACTATGCTGGCCTCACTCAGGATCAATTGAGAGTTTCTTTCGAAATTCTACAGGACGAGGATGACCCATCCACGGAGTACTCACTCTGGATCAGAGATTCCGGGTCAGTGCCGGACTCGCTTCAGAAACTCAGCGACATCAACCTCAGGCCATCGGAGCAATGGGACAACGTCGTATTCCCGCTCTTCGCTTGGAATCAGGCGGCCATAGATTTCTACCTTTCACGAGTGGTGTTTCCGAAGGAGGCAAAGGAATTTCCTTGGAAATTTTCCGGGTCCAGCTGGGATTTAGCAGAGAAGCGGGAGAAGCTTATAACGGGTGCGTGAGCCAGCAGTTTATCTCAATTCGAGTTGGTTGCTGAACTGAGAGTCAGGATTTTCGGGAACGAACGACGGGCGATGGCTGTTACCCATGTCTATCGCTCAGCGCGACCTCGATAACCAGAAGGGAACCAATACCAGGGCTCTCGCATATATCCTTCAGCCAGAAAACGACTCCTATATCGTAACTCACAACAGCGACGAAGGATGGACCACCCATGCATTCCTCCGAATGGTAGCCATGCAACAGCCCAGAATTCGTGTTTTGCTGGATGTTGGCTCACAGATACTCGATCTTTCCAACCACCAAGTGGCTACGGTGTGGCTCGAGATCTACCACGATGCTGCCGGCGCCATCTATTTCAACGAGAATGACGAGTTGATGGTACTCACACGAAATGGAATTACAATGCCCATGTTATCATCACCGCTCTCTCAGCAGTTAGACTGTTGTGTCGTCTATTTGGATCATGCACACACAAGGGGCACAGACATCAAACTGCCTATTGGATCGCGAGCAGCCGTTACGCTGGGTCCCAAGGTGACCAAAGATGCTCTAGTCCAAGGTTCGTTTTGGCGCCGTAATTCAGTCGATGAATCTCAGGTTTGTTGTTTTCAGGTTGCATGCGGATGAGGAAGCTGGGTCATGGTCACTCGGTCATGTTTTTTGCGCCGCCAGACGTTGATCGGAACATCCGTTCGGCGGTCACCAAGACAGATCCGGACACTCGAGTCACTACCGTCGATATCTTATGCTGGGCAATACACGAGACATGGTCCGATATTCAGCAGCGAGCTCCTTACTGGGCCCAACAAGGCATGAATCATAAAACGAGACATGACGCTTGGTCCCAGTTCTGCAACAATAACCTCACAGTAGAGCAATTGTCGGATGCATGGCTCCAGCCAGACGGCAAATCGCTAGCGGACCTGTATGCACCCCGTGAAACTGAAGACGCCAAGAGTGATTTGTGGGCAGTTCCGGGGATGCAGCAACGCTGCAAAGACCTCGGGGTTCTATCCCTTCCCAGTGCGCAAATGGAAGAAGAACAAGAACGGGAGGTGAACCGCGAGCGGGAACGCGAGCGAGAGGTGGAGCTGCCTCCCAAGGCAGGGCCGGCGCAACATTTCCTCCATCCGGACGTCGTGTACTTTGTGAAGACTGGTAATATCCCTCCATTACACGCCGGCAGCGCCTTTCTCCCCGTCTTTACAACGCTGGAAAAGAGCTCTGCAACTACCCGCGATGCAGACGTCTGGAGTCCATTTATCTTGGCGACGGCAGATTTCTGCAACACGATCAAGCCTGAGTCCACTCGTGGGACCATGGATCAATACCTCCGACCCGTCCAGTGGATTCTCACCAGAAAAAAGGATGGCGACCAAGTACTCGTTCTACTGAGCCCATTCGAGGCTGACCGCTTGATGCCTGACATCAGAGCAAGCAAATACGTCCACCTTCATATGTATGCATCACGCACATCGCAACGCATGAAACCATCCGACGCTCTGAAACTCTATTCTATCCCTCCCCTCCCCTCCGACTGGACTCCACCGTGGGCTTTGATCGACCAGTTTAACGTGTTTGCTGGGCAGCTCTATCTGAGAGACTATACGTCATACCTCAGGCTATGTCGTTTCCTCGACGTACCCACGAAAGAGTCGGCGAACGATACAACAATCCGGCGAAATCTGTTCAACATCCCTGGTAGTTTCGAAGAGACGGAAATCACGTTCTCGGATTCTCCGCTACCTTTCGTGATGGCGCTGCTTGCCGTTCGGAGCAGAGGGAGACCCTTTGCACAGACGCACATGGGCAAAATCCTTCAAGGGCAGCTTCTAACGGAGAAAGACTTTGAGGGGCCAACACTGGTCGTATCTGATCATACCCCTACCACATATGATGGTCAACCACCACACGACGACCCTGTACTCCCATCACCTTCGGACATGACGTGTGATTCACAAGACGACCCAGGCTCATCCGCGGTGCTTCGACCACAAAAGCGAGAACTGGAGACGGTCGGGACTTCCGAAGGAGATCTAGAGCCACCGCAAAAGCGTCTGCGCACAGATACTAGTAGCCGATAATTGCTCGTTAGTGTGCGTTCTCTGACAACTAAATCTTACCAGAGAATTCATCTTTCGTACAGCCTTGCCCATGTTCGTTCTCGTCGTGTCGTTTTCACATGCATATTTAACGAGGTTTTCGCTTCCGGTACAGGCCGCATGCGTAGTATGCATACATTGATTTTGAGATTTCCCTCGCATCTCTCGATGGGCGGGACTTACTGTATGGGACACGCACATCGTAGTAGTGAATCATTCACACTACATAGACCTACATGAATGAACAAACTACACACGATGAGTGACAGATTGCTTTCTCGAGGACGTCCGAGAGGCGTTGTGCAACCTCGCGAAGATTCCGGTTACTAAGAGGACTCACTGGCATGATGTGGAACGTGAATCAAGTAACGTTTGAACCCGAACATCCGATTGCATCGTTGTAATACTTCTTGAGGATCACCTCACGTGCTAGTGCCCAATAATTCGTCCAGTTGGCGCTGGCGTCGCGGGACGATGGATAGCATATTGATCGATCCGGAAGTCCACGATCAGACAAAGTGACACCGTTCTCTATTTGAATCCACTGGTTGAATACAGGACTGATACTCGTAAGCTGAAGCGTGACGAGTTGTGCGGGTTGAGGAAAGACATCAAAATTGCATACATAGGAGATAATGTTAGAAACGTGAGCGACCGGATGTCCAAGTATAATAGTACAAATGCTGTGAATAACAAACAAGTCCAGGAGTAAAAAGGGAACATGCATTACGAAAGATAATTCATAGACGCAGCGACGTCAGGGTATAAAAGTGCGAGATCATGTTCTTGTTTTATTTCCACATTTTGTTCTCGCGCCTGGCGTTGCACCGTAATGCAAAACGCAATCAATGGGCCGAGGTCCTCGTACTCGTTGATCTTTCGCGGTTGCAGGATCTTGAAGTCCTTGTATTGCACTAGGAGCAGCATCTCAAACATGCCATGCAATTTCAAAAAGTGACGCTTCAGCGAGTCCTTGCGAGATAGCCTGAACCGATCGACATCAGCAAAAAAAAACAGTCCATCGAGGAAAAAAAATCAGGCTCGACTCACGGCACACACCGGTTCCCAAGTATCATGCAGATCAGACAAATGAATTCCCCATCGGCGGATTTCTTCTTCTGACGCTTCTCTTCGCCATCGACAACGGTCTGGTTCTTGCATTCATGGGGATGTTCAAGGTCATTCTGCCGTAGTTGAAGTGTTGAGCGACGAAACGTATGCCATACTTGTCAGACTCACCGTATCCGTGTCGTGCTCCCGTCGTTGTTTTTTGGGACGATCCTCCGGGTAGTCCTCA
>JBBPMW010000803.1:0-14027 GCA_038090535.1 Tylopilus alboater | reverse complement strand
AAGTCAGGGAGTTCAACCAGATGGCTTCTTCCACCTTACGCTCGACCTCGCCCGGCTCGTTCAAGTCAACAGTCCATTGCTCTGCATAGCTCGAAATCGCGGAGGAATTTTCATTGAGTGTGTCACTAAACTGCTTATTGATATCCCCGGATGGCCTGCGCTTTAATCTGTCGTCTTTTAGCATGCGTGCCACGATATCAAAGGCGTGTACGCCTCTGGCCTTGGTCGCGATAGAGCGGGTGGTGGCAGGGAGTGTGTCCAACACAAGAGTTGAAAGGCGGCTTGCAATAAGGTCCACACCTTCCGTTGAACTGGGGGCAAAATGGGAACGGGGAAGGTGCGCCTTGGGATAGGCAAGGTGAACCGCCGCTAGCGCGAGACCTGGAAAGCTCGATTCAGGGCCTTCGTTCTCATGCGACACCCTACATCACGCACCTTCGGCAAGCATGCCCTTCAGACCAAACTCGACTCCATATCCCGCGTGAATCATGGGGTGTAAGACGCCGTTCATAAGACGGACCAGCATCTCGGGTTGGGAATCCGCATCTCTTCCTTTCTGGAAGTTATATTTCTCGGAAAAGACAAACTCTTCGAGAGTACGCGCAGCACCCTTTTCACAGACCTGCTTGGAAAAAAAGGAGACATAGGCTTGATAAAACCTTGCGTGTGTGTAAAATAAAGTGACCAGATGCGGGGCGTACGACGGTAGCTTACCTTTCATCCGTTAAGTGGTCAACGAAATTCTCTTCGGTGATTGGCTCTGGAGACTCGAACGCAGGACGCTGAGTCTCCCGATCACGGTCATAGTAATCTCTGATGATCGCTCCGGGTCCACCTAGAGCATAGATTGCAAGTGTGCGGTGTGTAATGTGGCTGAGCAAGCGACAACGTTATCTCCGATGTCCTCCGGAGAGCTTGAATAAGCCACACGTACTTGTGGAAACGCGTATCGTTGTGGAAAATGTGATAACGCTCGTGATTATCCCTGAGGACGTCCTGAACAGCAACGAGCGTCTCCAGGTTCGCTCCTGGCAGTCTCTGCGGGGAAAATTGCGAAGGAGGAAGGGATGGGGCGGGGAAAAGTTCGTCAAGCCTCTCACGCGGCGTACCGATGGAGGACATGGTGAAGCTGCTCCGTGTCCCAGAAAATCGGACCTCCCCGTATTTATAGCTTGTCAGATATGACTGCAAAGCTGCTTCTCACACGAGCTGTAAAGGCATGTCACATTGTTAGGGATAGAGACAACTCTGATAGGGTCCGGGAATAGCTCACCAATCCTGAACTGAACTAGGCAGCCCCTGGATCCTGAATAATCAGGGAAACGTGATAACATTTCTGCTGAGTAATTGATAGGAGGTACAGTGGAGATCGAGTGAGTTTGGGAAATGCCCCTGGAGTGGTAGAACGGCGCTGACAAACTTGCATTACTGCCTACCAACACAACGTACACTTCTCTTTGCAGTTTCCGTAAATCTTCAGATGATATGGCGTGGAGTGTAGGATCCCACTCTATGACCTCGGGATGACTAACCACATCAAGGCTGCTTCTCATGACTTGCCAGCTCCGTTCCGCTTTCAGTGTCACGTTCCTTGTAGCTGAACACTATTGACGTCATAATTCCAACCTAAGTGCGCAACTCGTGTGGAGCGGTCCAACCCTGCACTTCTCTGGCATGCAGATCTACCTGAGTTCTTGGAAGGGGACTTGCAACACTACCATCCCAGGAAAGGAGTGTTCTTTAACCTGGAACTCTCCGGGGTAGATGAGTCCTTTCGTGATTCAACTTCAACTGAGCTCCCTGCAGGACACACTGGCACTAACCTTAAGAGAATTCAAGCTATTTCCAGCTAGAGTGTCTTCATGTAACTCCGCATGGGGAGAACAGCAACAAGCAGGCGTGATGAGACGGACAGCAAGTTGCAACTGAGCTGGATGACAGAAAGTACTCCCTCTCCGCAGAAGGTCCACACACACGCCTCTCTGTAAACTCTGAAAAACGGGTTGGTGGTCAGGGTAGACTCAGTACCAAGGCTCGCCTTTGAAGAGTATCAATGCAATTTACCTGAATATCGCGAGCGTTCTAGCACGATGGCAAAAATTCCTCCCGTCACTACTTACAAGTACTAGTTCTATTGCACCTCTTGTCCGACATGCGAGCGAATAACGTGTTCAGGTCTTCTTGAGGTCGCGGACCCGCCTAAAGCATAGATCGTAACTGCGCAATGCATGCTGTGGCTTGGAGTCTCCGTTCAAGCATGCCTTTCTGCATCGCGACCTTCTGTAGGCTGAGTGGTCGGTCGCTGTGACGTTATAGCCGTGGAAAAAGTCGCCGAGAGCGTTCGTGCGCGTTTCTCACTGGATGTCACGGAACTATGGAAGGACAAGGGGCATGTCTCGGGTCGGCCAGCGCAGGGAAGCATCGATCGCCAATGCCGTCTTCGCGGGAAGCATCCTCCTTGCTCTTTTCCTCCCATATACTAACCCACTTTTCCGACTCCCCGAGTTCGCCCCGCCGCAAGTGATTTATTCAAGGGACCTCGTTTCGCTGCTGCTTGCCCCATGGACTTTCCCAAGTAGCGTGTATCGCGTCCTCTCGCGTCTGCTCCAATCGGCCCTACTTTTCCGTCTCCCGAAAGACACCATACTCCCGTGTTATCTCCTGTGGATTACCATCGCGCTGTCGAGGACTGTGGTGGGCTTCCTGTTGTCCCGTAGCGTAGGATGGGCCTATCCGCGCTTGTTCAATCACTGGGCACTCTATGAATCAAGCGGTGGATGCGGTCCGTCTCTCGTGACTTATTTGCTTGTCTCCGTAGCGCGTCCGGATCTCAGTCAGTTACTCGCGCACCTCAGAGGGTACAGATGGGAGGTGACCGAATCGCTCGTCTTGTTGGTCGTATGCACGCTTCTTTCTGGATTCGACCACGCTCCTTGGACGTACGGTATCGCCATCGGGCTCGCTATACTCATTATGACTTTTCGCGCCGTCTTTCGCGCCGATCATCCACCGGAGACCATTTATTCCCGTCCTAGCCCAGATTCGCACCAAGGATTCCCAAACAAACGTCTCCGTACAGACATCCAGATAGCCCTCCTACTTCTCGTCTTCATTCCACTACCCAGCATCCTATCCGCCTTCCTGACAAGTCCATCCACATTCCAGATGCCATCCTCACCAAAAGACGACGCGCCTTTCCTCGAAATCCTCATCCTCTCGTACCCAAGACCGAACGATACCCCTTCCTCTCCCGATCAGCTCTCTATTCTCTCCCAGACGATCGCTTCGTACCTCCCCTATGTATCCCCTTCCACAGCGCTCTCCGTCTTTACACACGCGAGGCCTTCTACACATCCCTGTTTCACCAACGCCCAACGTCATTTCGAAGACGCACCCGTCACTTTTTACGCGGACCAAGATACACATCCCGATGCGTACCAAGGTCAGTATCTCCACCTCGCAGAAGCATTCAGGTGGATCGTCGAAAGGGGCGCAACGAGCCCTGAATGGGTTATGCTCGTCGAGGACGATTTCCCCATCTGCGGCGAATGGGGATGGCAGGCGGTCCTACGCGTCATGCGAGAGCTCGAGCGGGGACACGACACCCCCACCCCCACCCCGGAAACCACGAAGATCTGGGGCGGGTTTGTGGGAACCGGCGGTAGGTGCGTAAATTTCCCTTCTCGGTCTACCCGGCTCGGGATCTCACGACTCGACAGCGGCTTGATACTCCACCATACGCTCCTCCCGATCCTCGCAAATACGCTTCGCCTGCACGCCTTTACCAGTTCCCCGTTCCCCCCGTTCATGGCACGCCGTCCAGCGGATATCATCATCCAAGACTGTCTTTTAGGAGTTGATCCACTGTGTCCCGCTGCACCCTCCTCCAAAGATACAGCCGAAGGCATGTGGTTCGCTGGTAGGCAGCGAACTATGGTGATCACATCGCGTCTCGTCATGGATCACATTGGTGGTCGTGCAAGCACTTCATTTGGAAGGGTATATGACTCAGAGAAGTGGAGATGCGGATGGAGGCATCCATTCCATGGTCGCCCAGAAGTAATTGTAGTACCCGTCTGATGACCACCTGAAACATCATCTCATATCTTGTATTTAATTGTCCTGCTGTCAATAGCCTACATCTATCATGTACACAGCCTAGAGTGATGCACTATTGGAACTCTGTTGTTGCTACATTGCAGCTTGATTCATGGTGAGAATTCCCTGGGGTATATATTGAGTAGAATTGTTTTGGCAATAGATCAGGGCTGATTTTGTCCTTCCATGTCTCTCCAGTAACAATCACCATAGTTTAGAAAGAGTTCCTCCCCTGCCTTTACCTTTTTCTCTAGAAAATGTTCCAGTATCCATACAAGATAGTCTAATGGCACTCACTTGTGAAAAATCCAATCTGGTGCTCTCCCATGACTATCATAGCTTTTTACATGTATGTGAATTGATTTACTACTATGAGGGATATTGAAAGACATACTCTTTGCATCAACATTGTCTTTGCCATTTGCACTGTGGTTTATAAACCTTGTTGCATTGCCAAGATATGCTGCATCAAACACTGGGAAATGAATATCCTCTGCATCTGGTGTGACTTCAAATAGATAGTTGAGTGAAGTATGCTTGGTAAGTTCACTGAAAATACTGAGAAAAAAGAATAAGCCCAACAAGGTGGAAACACACTGTATCTTATCAGCAAGCTCATTGGTCAGTATATGGCCAACATAACCTATCAAGATATTAGTACAACATGCAAACCCTGATCAAAATAATACTTACTGCCAAGAAATGTACCTTGATTCATTGCTTGGCATGCAAAGGCACCCAAGCCATATGATCCACATTTTATTTCAACTGGCTGTCCAAATAATGAGAATGTCAATCCAAAATTGAGGCAAAAACTTTACCTTGCTAGCTGAGCGTTGCATTTTGGTGTTCTCACATAATCTGCCAGTATAGCCTAGATAACAAATTTACTTCAATGTAGATTCATCATGATTTCTCCCTTACCTCTACAATTCAACCTCAATCAGCATTCAAAAAGTAATATATCAATGTTTTCTCACTTACCCAGCATCACAACCAATACATATACCTGGTGTACATTCTCTTCCATGCTTTGCACAGTCACAGGTTCCAGGTACACATTTTCCATTGGTACAACTGCAACTTGGCCACTGTCTTTCACCTAGATGAATCAACATGTTGAATAAATACCCAAGTTAATTCAACTCAAGAGATACTCACATTTCACTCCACATCTACACATCAATGCACAGTGTTGTTTTTTAACATAGCAAGGGCAATTGTTACTTGTGCATGGGCCAGGATGAGCACAAGCCACTGGTCTAAAAGTATATTAAGAAATTATCATGAAAGAATCAAATAATAGTTCTTACAGGTCACAGCCAACATTTGACTTGTCATCAACTGTATTTCTAGTTAGATCAGATTCAAAGCTGGATGAGTTAATGTAACATTACTAAATTTTAGTTTCTTCTTCCCTTGTTGTAAATGGCTGCTTCTGCCTGTACCAGTACCTGTTAATGAATTACCATTTGCAGGAGGGATTGTATGATCTGGAAACAATTGTAATCTTTGTACAAAGATCTAGGAGTTCCATTGATATATCAGCATATAACAACTGCAGCATTTTATCAAGATATTTACCTGTTTGCATGGTCTAAGGCAGATGATTGCCAACTGACAAGGAAATAAGTCTGGTGCAATGCCAAGGACAGTTTCTAGCATATCCAAGGAACCTCTATGATGAGACCTGCTAGGAGAAGGGGGTAAAGTTTCCTATCATCTCAGTTGAAAGAATCAGTATCACCCTTGATATGGGAGTATTCACCATAAACCTCTCAAAGTCCTGTATATGCCTGAAACAATCTGGACCACATGGAACCCCTTCAGACAATATCAAGTCCTTTCCAGTTAGTTTTGGCTTCCCAGAAGGAATATATGTATTGGCATGTGTCTTGCCTTTTCGGCAATATTTTCATGAAAGTTATAAATGGCAAGATGATGGTGTCGACATACCATGGGTTTCACAAACTGAGTGTAGGCAGTTTATGCTTGGACAGAATGTCCTCAGATTAGACACCAACCTTTGTCTTAGATCATTTGGGTCAGGTGTGTGATTAGGTAGCGGCCGGTATTCCTCTTCGGTGACCTGAAATCTAGAGGCGCCTGGCCAATGAAGCACATCCCTGATGGTAGTGTTGTACAGTGATAGAATTTTGGGCGTGAGTAAAGCAACTAACCTCTGGGATTGCTCCCATTGCAACCCTGTATTGTGCGAGACACGGATTGCCTTGAACATTTCCATGCGGTCGATATCTGCTGTCTCATCTTTACTATACATGGCATGTAGTCTTCCGACGGTCTCTATCTGGATCATCTCCACTACCACAAAAAAGGGATTCTCATCCGTGGCCACGAGCACGAAAACAAGCCAACTCACCATCGGGGTCAAAAGGGGTTTCCCACTCCAAAACCTCGTATTTGGTTTGGTATGTTTCAGCCGAAAATCGTTCATCGTCTGCGTATGGCAAAAAGGACAGGGTATGCTCATGAACGTTATCCATGATGACACTTCTCGATATCGGGGGACACGATTCGTATACGGGGTGAGGCGGGAACGCGTCGATGGTGACGACGGGCAACGGTACGTTGGTCGTCCTCGCATGGACTCCAGGACGATGTCCGCTAGGGGCGGCAAAGTTGGTGACGGAAACGACCACAACGTCCGTCCCTTCCACGGCCCTCTTCGCGGCCGACACCCTCTCCTGCCAGCGCGCATCGTCGCCGACGACGAGCCGCGCCACCGTGGCCTTGGCGATGCGCGCGACCTGGCGCTTGGATGCAAGGAGCGACTGGGTGACGGTCCCAAGGATCTCTGCGCAGTACCCGGGTTCCCAGTCGTAGAACTCATTCCAGACCTCATTGTAGACGCTGCGCCCGCGGCGCTTGAGCTGGGAGATGGGGTCGTCGTCGTTGTCGTCGGGGTCTTTGGAGGGGGGGATGAACGTGGCGGTGAGCGTCGTCGAAGTTGGGGAACTGGGTTCGGTGCGGTCGACGTATGCGAAAAGATGATCCATTAAGGGTGGGAGGTTCGGGGGGTGGGTGATGGTAGGGGAATCGGGGTGATGGGTAAGAGTGTAATGCGAGTGGGTGGCGTCGAGCAGAAGTCTGTTGAGAGCGAGTCTAACCTGTCGAGTGTAGGAGCGTCAAGAACGGACAAGCGATGGCAATCACTTGTCCAGTGGATGTGGAGCGTGCGGCCCTTCTGGAATCTGCGGCGAGGACAAAGAAGATGAGAGAAAAACTCACCCACTCAGCGTTGTTCGCGATCGCGGGGTGCTCAGAGAGGGCTAAACCTGATCGTCCGAATCTGAATCAGGATATAAGGTCCAAATGACGAGCTATCCCGCAAGATCCTATGAGACGCCCATCTGGGAAGAAACGGTGGCCCGTATATCAGGAAGCTAAGGATACCCGAACACGCGGTTGCCAAAAGAGTGATTCATGTTGTATTCTATGTAGCGGCGCTTATGTAGCAGACATATCGCTTGTTTTGCATCCGCGGAAACAGATTTTGACACTGGGGTTTGATCGGCTTGGCGGTTCGGATTAGGTGTATCGATCGAGTATAGAATCTACACGGTGACTCTATCCGCACTGTTATTGGCATTTGGTGCTGGTCGCAGGATCATCAATATTCTGCTTCGCGTCCTTGACGACCACATGTCCGCCACGCTTCCCAAACTGACCATCCCTCATCTCTCTGACCCTCTTGATGCCTGCATAGATGTCCTCCTCCCTTGGCGCCCTCTTCTCGCCGACCCACTCGCGAATCCACGCGCGCAAGGCACCATACTCCGTTCTCGGCGGTGCATCCGCACGTTCCGTCGTGGTCTCCGCCTCGCCGTCCCGACCCCGCACACTCCCACCCGTCCGCATCAATGTCCACCCATCCTCAAACACCGGCCCCCGCAACCCGACCTCCATCCAAAACACTAGCCCCACCGCAAGCGTCTCCGTCTTGGGCAGCACACCCAACGCGCGCATCCAGATGAGTACCTCCGGGATCTCGTCCGCGCACGATGAAAGCCCGAGGAGGGAGATGTACGCTGCGAACGTGCTCTCAGAAGGCATTATGGTCGAGAGGGGGGGACCCATCCGTCCGTCGCTGACGTCGGGTTGGGCCATCGTCGGGCGCTCCGTACCGAGGTGCGTCGGGTGGGGCGGTAGGAAGCGGTTTGGACGTCCTGCAAAGACCCGGGCTAGTTCTTGGAAGACGCTCTCGCCACCCTTGGCCCGCGCACTCGTCACACCGCCTCCGAAATGTCCAGCTGCACTTCGTAGTGCTGGCCAGTTCCCAAAGATCATTCCCCTGAATATGGACCTTGCTACTTCCGTCGAGCGGCGGTTGGCCCAGATGCCTACAACGGGTGGGGGAGTTGGTGTTTGAAGGAGGGAGTGGAGGTGAGCGACGAGAGTTTCGCGGGAGAGGGGGGAACCACCGGCTACAGTCTCTACGCTGGTCGGATCCGTGTTTTGGTCAGAAGGAGATGCTTCTTTCCCGGGCTCAGAGTTCTGGTTTTGTAGGAACTCGGTAGCTTTGTAAGGAGTCATCGTCGGGGCAATAGGTCCACCTTGCTTCTTGAATAGCCTGTTGTCAGCGATGTACCAACTCATAGCTCCCTTCAAGCTCTCTCCATCCATTTTTGAAGCTTGTATCGCTGCCTTAAGCAATATGCGAAGCATCAAGTTAGTGGGGGGAACGAAATACAACGATGTGAGGTGCGTCCAGATGTAAAAGATTGCATCTGGACGTCGAATGCGAAGGAGAGCAGTAAAGAGAGCGTGGGTCGGATGGACCTTGAGATAAGGGGAGGCTCGGATGGGCTTGGACCTGGAAGACGCACTGGATGTCGGAAAGGCTGAGGTAGAGTCATTCAGTGAAGATGTTGCCTCCTCAATGTCTCTCTTGACGGCCTCGTCGAGTAGATACAACGCCTCTTCGGTACGTCCGCTCTGAACGAGCACGTCGATACCCACACAGAGCGCCTTTCGATCTATCCTCATATCATTTTCTTCGTCACCCTTGCCTCGTGCGTTGACCACCTCCCCAACGAACTCGTCCCATAACTTCTGTGCCTCCTCCAAAGCGTTCCTCCACAACAAGCCTTGTATGACCACGGTATAGGTCGCCCTAGTTGGCTTATATGTCGTCGTTCCTTGCTTTGTTGCCTTGAAAAGGTCGAGCAAGGAGCTTGCAGAGAGCGCGTGGTCATGAGCGCCGGCATAAAGAGCTGTGGTCCAATCATAGATATCTACGTTTAACTTTTTGGCTGCATCAGGGAGGGAGGTAGGCGGACAAGGAGGGGGAGTGGGAGACTGACGTGATTTGACGAGATCAAGCTTGAGCAGATGGTGGAAGTATCGGAAAGCAGACTGACGGTCATCTCGCATGGAACGGAGGTAGTGGGTATTGGCTTTGTGAGCGGTCCCTTGGACGTGTTCTTCGCCACCATCGTTATCAATGAGGTCACCCTCAGTGGTATACGGCGGGGTGATGCCATTTTCTATACACTGCTTTCGGATGGTGTGTAGGTAATACGCGCTCGTTTGCACCCTGCCTAGTGATGCGTATGCTCTCAGCCATGCTTCCGACTTTCCCCGTTTCTCGGCTTGTCCTGGAGGGGAGGAACCATGACGGCGAAAATAATCCAACAACTGTGGCGAGCGGAAATTGTCCCTAATTAGTACCCTTTCGGTGTTTGGCCAGAGGGTCAAACCTCTGTTTTGCATCTCTTTCAAAACGTCGACAGCGACGTCAGCGGCCACCCGCGATCTATCAAAAAGAGAGATAGCCTGCAGGAGCATGTTGAAGTGAAATGATTGGTATGTATGCGAGTGCGGAGGAAGGCCCATGAGGTGTGCCGTTAGTGGACGAAGTAGGGATACGAGCGAAAAATAGGCGAGGGAATGGGACGTGAGGATGAACAACGGGAAGGCGTGGAACTTGTTTATAGGTGGACGAGGAGGTGGGAGCGACGTGAGAGGGAGTGCAATGTCATACAAGGCTGACTCAGCGTCGCTGGGGGATCCGATTTTGTGCGAGGCGAGCGAGAGGACGACCCAGGATGGGGTACACTGAGAAGCATGTTCAGTGTGAGTTCGGTGCAATAGGTCGACAGCGCGTTCAAGGGTGGGAGAGTACACTATCGGGGACCACTGCGTCCACTCGTCGAGCGATATTCCACAGCGCTGGAGGATATCCTGTAGGGCGGGGTCATGCTGGCCAGCATAACGGAGGAAGGGAACGAGCTCCCATATGGGTTCCTTGGTGACCCTGTGAGCGATTCTGGAGAACCCGAGGGTGCGCTGCTCGAGCGGCGCAACAGTGAGTAGCGACGAGAGGCGGCGGCTGTGGACGATGCAAGGACACTGTCGAACCCGACGAGAAAGACTGTGCATAGGCTGTGGTCGTGTCAGTTTGTAGACAATGTCGGACGGAGATACATACAGTGCCCTTCACGACGACGGCGAAAGGGTCGAGCTCGACGTCGAGGACGGTGAGGACGCGTTTTAGCGCCACAACGACAACACGGCCAATCAAAGACGGCATTCATGCTCCGCTGTTTTCGTAGCTGGCCTTCTTTGCTCTCCACCACTTCCTCCTTACCCACCAACGCAAGGCGAAAAAAAGCCTCAAAAAAGCATAGAAATGCCGCGCATTCTCTTTGTTAGCGGTTTCCATCCATCCACGCGCGCGCGTGACCTTGCCTACGAGTTCGAGCGGTATGTCCAGTTCTACCATTTTCCCGAAAATTTTTATGCAGTCGTTTTCGTTCGATAGCTATGGCCCTCTTGTACGATGTGACGTACCAGCACCACGCAACCCACACGCAAGTTCTAATCCGTGAGTGTTTTTCGCAATTCGCTCCAACCCCTTGCCCTATCCAGTCGACGCGTGCGCTCCACGGACGAGGCCACGCAGTGCCCCCGTCGTCACGATACGATACGAACGCGAGCGAGACCTGACCTTGAGAATGTGACTTCGTCGATACCGATCCTCTATCTCGCGGGTTCGTCGTCGTCGTTCGCTGCCTCACCGTTCGCGATACTTGCGAGTTGCGCGGAGAAAACGTGTCTTCGGCTACGGACTCCATTTGATCATTTCGTCCCGATTTGTCGCTCTTTCGAATATTACAACCCTCTTCAATTCAAACGATCGCTCAATCTCGCGTCTCGTAGCTATGCATTCGTCGAATTCCGCAGCCAACGCGACGCCGAAGACGCTTACTATGACATGTGAGTCATCTCCTTGGTCCACCCCTCACATGCTCACCCGACGGTATCACAAAGGCATGGAAGATACTTTGAAGGTTCGCGGTTGGGCATCCAGGTCAGTACCTTATAATGATCTACCTTACTTCTTTCCTCAACCCATCCCAGTGGGCCAAAAATCCACCCTCCTCGGTCTGGCGCTATGACAGGCGTTCCCCCCCACCCCACCGTTCTGGCGGACGCGACCGTTCTCGTAGCCCTCGCCGTCGTCCCGACCCTCGTGATGAACGCGATCACCGTAGCAACGGCGTCGACAGGGAAAGGGACTTGACAGACAGAGACCGTGAAACCAGGGATTTGAGGGAAAGAAGGAGACGCAGCAGGTCCCCCGAACGAAGGCGCAGCCCTTCGCCTGTCGATAGGAGGAGGGGGGATGAAAGAGACCGGGGTGCGAGGACCCCTCCCATGGAGGATGTAAAGAAAGATCTCGATGATCGGGAGAGGGAGAGAGCACCTGCTCAGACCCCGCCTTATGATCATTGAGAGGTCCAAGCATCCCGTCGGTTAGTATATTCAGAGTCGTTTCTTCTGAGGAGATTCGTTTTCTTGTTCTCCGAGTCTTATTACTTTTATACACGAATGTTTATGTCGTGTAGTACATACCTCGCCCACGAATGCCATGAGCTCGTTAGTAATTGCACAGCAACGGATATAATTCGCGTGCTTACCATTATGTACAATAGTCTTGTTACCCAACATCCATCATGCAGCCTTCACGACGAGTACCAACCATTGACGACCTCAAGGTAGGGGAATCCCGCGAATCTAACAGTCAATGTTGACCGACGCGGCGACCAGGTCAAGCTCTGCTACATTTGTCGAGAGGAAGAACGGTACGATGGTACATCAACCGAGCCCTGTTCGATACCATGTCAGCTCACCAACATCAACAGCCCCAGGGACACCTCCCCGCCCATGGACGCACCCATGCACCTGCACACTCATCGCCCACGAGTCATGTCTCCTCCGCTGGATCCAGTCCTCCCAATCCACTCGTTCTCGCGCTTCCAACGCTCTGAAATGCCCCCAGTGCGGTACCGCCTACGAACTGACGAGCTCGAATCCGTGGTTACTCCGCTGGTTGAACTTGGGTAACAAGGGTTTGTCCATGATCGGGACGGTTGTCAGCATGGGCAGCTTGACCGTCGTCGTCGTCAGTCTCGGTACCGGTGCGTGGTCCAATCCGATCTCGCGCAGAGCGTTGCTCATACCTATGCTTCTCGCTCAGGGCTGTATATACTAAGTACCGCGTACGGAGCGTATGCCGTGCGTGAATTCCTCGGGACAGAGTGAGCGCTACGTTTCCGTCTCTATTTACTGCGCTGAGCGACCCGCGATCAGAATGTTCGACATCCTCCTCACAGACGATCCGTCCAACTGGCCTTGGCATAGCTTCATCAACCTCCCTCTGATCCCTCTCGCCCTCATCTTCTCCCGACTTCCTCTCAGATCCAACGTTACCCCGCTCATTCCGCTATTGCTTGCATGGCCGACAAGTGCGCCTGTCGCGAGAGATGCTCTAAATAGAATCGGGACTGCGCCAAGCGCGGGCAGCCCTTTGCCCACCGGACTGTCTGGGAAAGACTTGTTCCCTCTCCTCCCGCATTGGCCACCGCCCCCTTTTATCCTCGGCCTATTCATTTTCCCGATCGTCCGGGAGGGCTATAAACGGCTGTTCTCACAGTTTGCAAAATGGGTTCTCGATTCCAAGGCTGGGGCCGGTGGCGGAGAGGACGGTCAGGGACAGCGAGGAGAGCGCGATATGCACCGGGCGTTGATGGGCGTCGTGGCCGATGACGAGCCGTTCCTGAGGATCCGCGTGAATGCGCATGTCGACGAGGAAGAAGGACCCGCCCCACCCGGCGCCATCCCAGGCGCACGCAATGGTGGTCCAAGACAAGGACAAGCCAACAACAACAACAACAACAACAACAATGCGGGCGCCGCCAACGACAACAACGATCAGGAGGACGACGGCGCCGGAGACGCGGCTGCCGCGGCCGAGAACACGATTCGCGTCTCGGGGACGTCGCTGGGGCGGTTGATCGGCGGGGCGCTGATCATCCCCCGCATATCGTCTCTGATGGGCTCATTGCTCTTCTGGCTCTCCAAAAACTCGGTCCTGTTGCGCAGGTTCCTTGCCGTGCGTCCGCCGTTGCGCGCGGTGGGACGCGTCGGACCGCTCGGACTGACGGGTGGGACGGGCCCCCTCGGGGCAGGCCTTGGTGGTGTGCTTGGTCCGCGTGCGGTGTTCGGAGGGAAGACGCTCGGGGAGATGGGGTTACTGAAGAAGCTTGGGGTGGCGGGGGTGTTGGGACTGAGCGTGGCGTGGCGAGGGACGTATGCCTGGGCCGAGTGTGATCCCGTGTGGTGCGCTGTCTTCATTCGGGTTGTCTTCTTTCTGCGGATGGGCTGATACGGACTTTTTGTTCCTTTTGGGATAGGTGGCGAAACTCGTTGGGCCTCGGGTTGTTCACCGTCGTGCGTTGTCTGCTCTCGTTATCGTCGTCGTGGCGAGGATGCTGACGGACACGCCCTTTCTAGGTCAAGGACTGTCTACACCTCCTCCATCTCTATTTAACCAAACAGGAGCTCGAGAGTCGGCGGGTGAAGAACCGGTCGTTCGAGGGCGTGGACGTTCGCGAGCTCGATCT
>JBBPMW010000802.1:0-14028 GCA_038090535.1 Tylopilus alboater | reverse complement strand
GCTGCCTGTTTGAGTGTCATCGAATTCTCAACCATGTCTTGGTTGATTTCGAGGCATGGATTGGACTTGGAGGTTGCTGGGGTTGAAAGACATTGGCTCATCTGAAACACTAAGGGGCAGGACGATTGAAGGTGCTGAAATGCAGCATCGGAGCCGATGGGATCGCTGCTGGCTGGATGGTGCAGCTTGCAAGCAGCACACACCACGACTTGAAATGAGTTGAAACAGGGATGCCAGCTGAAGTTGAGGTGAGTCAGCACAGATAGCGCAGTGCATAAAGATTGACATACCTAGGTCATCCAGACTGATCCAAAGTCATCCAAGGATGCCTGCTGATTATGTGGAACCTCCCCATCGACGTGGTCTATGAGTCAAATGGACCCTGGAAGAGTCAGTCCCAGCAGAGTCATTTACATGCATCAAGACCGTATCTAGGAAGTATGAGCAACCACATACATTTTGTATTGACTACAGATGCTGGAGGAACAATCTCGAGCCACGATTCACGAAGACAGCAGCACTGGGGTCGATCGAGGTGATGATGCGCACTTGGACAGTGCAGCCACTATGCGAGCCGTGACTTCCTGATTTGGGCAGTGCCTGCCAGACTGATCACCATGAACTCAACTATTACAGCTGGCTTCAAAATGATAGACCATTTTCGTCTATGTTTCACTTGGTTTTTGGTTTTACCCGTGTTTACATGACAAATAAAACTTCCCCTAATCCAGCTACCTGCACCCAGAAGAAACTCAGCCTGAATGTGGAGGGTTGAACACCAGAATGGTACACAGAAATCGTCAACACATTCCCCGTACTCTGAAAGAGCAAATTGTGATCTTGTTGGAGCATATGAAGCCCGATGAAAATTCCTGGGTTACAGGAATCAGTGTGTGTATGGTGCAACAGACCATCGCCAACGTTATGGTCTGATGCATCCTGACTACCAATGGTGACAAGCCTTTCCTGGGTAGCAGGATGGCTGTTTGGTGGTGTCTGCAGAGGAATGTTGCAGGCTCATCACCATCTCTTTGAACCTGTATCTCGTCAACATCACATTGTTCGTGGTTCCATTCTTGTCAGACTTTCCTTGACAGCCATTGATCGTTTGAGCTGGATTTGGCTCAGCTTGGTGCCATTGCCGATGCTCATTGTATCATACATGGCGCAGGAGAACTTGGAGCAGACACTTCAGCTTCTTTCGTGGATTGCTTGAGTAAACACATATGTGTGTCTAATCGCAAAATGGTATTTCTGTTTTGTGTGAAGGTGCAATCAACAACTCGTGGCACATCAGACATGGAAGTGGGTGGATGTATGTCAGAGCGTTTTCCTTTTGTTGCAAAAAAGCAGAAACTTCAACATAGATATTATTCATGACTGACAAGCTGTGCGGTTGGAGGCGCTTGCTTCAAATGGTCCAGGGGTGCCTGGAGGGCTTTGCTATAGAAGGAGCGAACCCTGTATTGGCCGAGTTTTGGACTGAAGGCATTCGAACTTGAACATATGGGCGAATCACGTTGATGGTTCTTGATCATGCACCTTTTTTTTATCTAAGAAAGCCTACAAGCAATATGACATAGTCCAGTGTCCCTGCTTCAACTGTCCATTGAAATGTTCTGCGCATTCTAGGAATTCTTTGGCCACTCCCTAGCATTCTTGTGGTGCTCTGACAATCCAGACGCATCCATGTCATCGCCAATGAGCTTGTCTTCGACTCTCGCAACTCCTCTTCAAGTTCTCAGGCTCTTCTCCTTGAGCTCAATCTTCGACACGATTGTCTGACTTGGGGGTAAGTGGATGCGCTGGTACTGATTCTTCTAGGATTCATTTGGATGATTGTTGTGTGCTTGCACTGTCCATGCCAACTCACTTCATCATCAGCTAGCAGTCCTGTCTCGACTTATCTCATTGAGAGTCATGGTGCGCACCGCTTGTTTTGCCATCCTTCCCACCTCATATCCCATTGTCCAATGCTGCTGCCATCGCTTTTGCACTCTCAATCGCAGTCAACACCATTTTAACATCTCTGGCATCAAAACGAAGCACTGTGACGACACAGATCAGTATGGGCATGGGTGTGGCAGTAGCAGACCTGTGCCCATACCTGCAGCAGGTATGGCCTGTAGGGTGTCATACCTGTGCGAAAACCCACATGCCAGGTATGGGTTGCTGACATTGCCTACTAACTGCATCACCAGCTCCATTGACTGGTACTTATTTTGTGAAGGCAACTAGTGGAGAAGTGCCTTTGGCCGACAATCAGTGTTAAAATAGAGTAGCAGAAGTCCAATTCCTCTTAACCAACGATGAAGAGTCACCACTTAAAGTCATGATCATAGAATTCGTGGAACCAGTAGTGGAGCGCCTTGGGAGTGAAGAAAACTGACAGTTCTGATAAAGGCCAATCTCACCAGAAAGGCTCTAATATTAGCAAAGATCAGCAAGTCCATGGCCTTCTTCTAACATGATAACAATTGTCATCACTGGAGCATCAGACATGCAGGAAATGGTCTGTTTGCTTCTAATCAGAGATAGAGTTTGTACTTTGTACTTTGAGCCATGCATGCAGCATGCCTTTAGCTACTAGTCAGTTGAGAGGCTGGAAAATGTGAAGGTGGGCAGGGCAGGCTTTTGGGGTTCAAGGTTGCTGTCCTTTTTTTTTGACAACTTGACCTCAAATCAGGTAGGACAAAGCAAATGATTAGAGGCCTGGGGGTTGAAACAATCTTAACCTATTCTCAAACTTTAAATTTGTAAGCACCAGCCATCTCTTTGTTGGACTGCTTGGCAATGGAAAGTTTCTAGTAGGTCATTTTTGGTAAGCAGAACTGGTGATGTGGGGTGAATCGAATGGGAGGTTAAGCTGCCAGAATACACACTCATCAGACACCACAAAAGGTGTCAGTTCATCTAGACAGCAGGACAGTGGCCATGGAAGTTGGAATCTGCTAAGGAGTGTGTAATGTAACAACTCACCTGCTGAATGAACCAGCCCTGAAAATGGATGGCACTCAAGCATGTTACCCACACCTACCCCAATGGTTTGGCTGGTATCTGGGTCATATGGAGTACTGATGAAATGCATTGAACACATGACTGTCCCTCTTGCCCTCCTGGACCTTCAATTGGTGTTAACATGTCTCTTTTGACATGGTTTCCCCCCATCCCATGTTCTGGGCCTTCTGTTGTGCTCTGGACAGATGAGTCCATCTTCCCACTGATACAACTGCTTTTCAGCTCATACACATACCTCTAGTTTTCCCCTCAGCCTGGCATATTTTTTCGCCTCATTTTTTTTGTGTTCAAGACAATCTGAAGTGCAGGGGATAAGTTGTTTGTTGTGATGAGTTAGCTTCCTGCACCATCTTGTAGGTCTGGGATTATTTCAGCTGAGTTCTCTATCCTTTTCACCTTGTGCTTGTGCTCACATTCTTGTATGTCCACCCTCACCAGTGCAACCAATGCAAGCCAGACATATACAGAGGTGACTGAAATGCATTACAACATTGTGACAAATGAAGGTGGCATCAAAACAGCCATGTGGTCATTCCAACACTGAATTGGACTGATCGATCAGATGCATTGAACATGTATCAAGGATGCAGGGCAAGCATTCCATGGCAATAGTAGTGATTGAAGGTCCAGTCCTAGGGACTGAAAAAAGACCAGGACCAGGACCGGACCAAGACCAATTAGGACCAGCTTTTGTTGGTCTTCAAGGGTCTTGATCTTTTGATTTTTAAAAAACCAAAGGATTGATGAAAAAAACTGGTTATAATACATAACCAATACTAACTGGTCTCTACAGCCACCCCCTATCTACTACTACTTCCCCCCATTTGCTCTAATTTTTCCTGATTTTTCTGATTTTATTTCACCCATATAGGGTTGATATATAGATTTCCTCCTCTAAGATCTTAAAATGCTTATATCTCAGGCATATCTGAGTCAGATCTCTCGCTTTCTTGACAGCTGCATATGCAGCCCTCTCAATGACTACTAGTATTAATATTACATCCCACTAACAGGAATCATGAATGTTTGATATGAATTCACTACAAAATGATGGAATATACATACATAGATCAATATGACATGCTGTTGTAAATCACTCATATCCTGGTCACACCTCCAATGATCAGATCCTAGTTTAATATGTATAGTATAAAGTGTGAAAGTGTGATGCAGAAGTATGCCACACTGATCTTCAAATTTTAGACCTGTCCAAACCGGTCCTAAAAACCCCTCAAGACTGTTTAGGACCGGTTTGTATTGTTTTCTGTCCGGTCTGATAGATTCTGGATGCCTCATTAGAACTGGTTATGGTCCTGGTTGCACCAGAAATCACCAAAAAAGCAAATGAAACCGGACTTTTAAACACTTGGCAATAATAGCCAATACAAATTGATATCAGCACACAATCTGCCCACAGACACTGTCCTTCAACATTATGGCAGTGTTGAATCACTTAGTCTTAACTGCCATGAGAAGTCAAAACGAAGCTTTCTTGATGAGGTCTGTTTGATGGACTGTGGAGGTAGTTCCATAAGTCAATGTGACTGCACAGCTAGTGTTTAAAAGTCTGGTTAGGTCCAGTTTTTTCACCTGATTTGGCATAACTGTAATCAAATCAGTTAAATATTATGACCAGTTATTTATATGGGAATTATGCTTTGTCACAGGATAATGAAATATACTACAGATCATTGGCTACCTAACAACCCCTTAGTTGAGACATTTGGTGCAGAAACAGTCCTTTCATTTGTAACTTCAAGCTCAAATTTATGTAGGTGCTTACTGGATGAAAAGGGTCAGCAACAAATGCCCATGTTTTCAAAGATATCCTGACTGTGACTACCATTATTAGATAGGAACATCCTCTGGGAGTGGCAGGGCCAAATGTACCTTAAATAAGGATGTGTTGAACCCTCAAGTGAAGAAAGATACTCAAACAAACTACCAGCATGCTGATGCATCAGGTTTGAATGCATCTTAGCAACCTCATAACTAGCACATATTAAAAGCTCCAACATTGCATGGTTTGCACGTAGATGACTCCTTTTAAAAGCTGTGGGAGTTTTTGTAGTGCACCTTGGTGAAATATACAAATATGATTATCTTTTTTTCTCTTTACATGATAGTCCACACTCTTTACATCTTAGTGTTAGTTATACTGATGCAACACATTGTTTGGCAGCTCACTTTGTTTTTGATGTTTTGATATAAAATGTATCCCTTGATGTATATTATAACATGCTGCTTTACTCCTGGCTTTGAAGGATGTGAGTATGCAACATTGACTTCATTGGGAATTGAATTTCTTTGACAGATTCAGTGGACTCAAGACCAGGAAGGTAAGCGAGTAGATTTGCTTTGATGAAATCTTTGACTTGCTGATGAAGATCACTGTCTTTAAGAAAGTTCTCCATTTTATCCATTGGTGGTACAACCCCAAAGTATCCAGTAATATGACTGAAAATGCCTGCCCTTTGAATGAACACATTGATTGCTGACCTTGATACTGAAAGTGTCTCCAGGATGGTCTTGTGAGACCCCATGCCATCAACTTGCTTGTAGTCAAGCTCAACATATCAGTGTTGATGGCATCTGAGATTTGAAGAGGCACACATTTGGATCATTGTGAGTCACTTGTCAAGTATAACTAGTGAAACTTCAGCAAATAACTCTTAATTAGACAGAATGTGTACTTGCCTTTGTATTATCTTGAGGAATATATACATTCCTTTCCTTCTCAATGACACCAACATCCTTGAAATGCTGGGGATGTCCTGAAGCTGGTCTGTGACAACACTATACTTCTGTGCACAAATACCACAGATGGGCCTGACTTGACAGCAGCATGAGACATGGCTTGTCAGAACTATGCATACCAATCATTCAGTTCTTCTTTTCCAAGAAGCACAAGGAACTTCTCTGGTTCATAGACATCATTTCCATTTTCATTAGCATCCACAGTAGACTTATCAACTTTCTCTTCTGTCCTCTGTGCAGTATGCTGTGTACTGCACTCTTGCATCCACTTGCACTTTTGAAGTGCTGTGTGTTATGTTTTCTTCATCAGTTTTCTCTGGCCAGCTGCAAGGAGAAAATGAATGTCCTCATTAGAAGCATGCCATATGACATATTGAAGAAGGATGTCTTTGCTTCGCTGCTCTTTTTGGCTAAAAGATAAGTTTTCCTTTTATTTGAGCAAAGATGGATTTGATGCCAACTTGAGATAGAATCTCTCTTTGTTCATTGTTCACAATGATAGCCATTTGCAAGCAAGAAAAGATGGTGGAGACAAAGTTCAAGAAAGGAGCTCAGCTTGCAATTCAGTTCTCACTGGTGCTGGCTGATATTCTGTTAGCTGACCTTGCATCCCTAGCATTCCAATCTGATTCCAAACTACTCTAGCCTCTTACTGCAGTTTGGGAGATGATTTGTTTAATGATTTTTTTTCCTAATTATGACAGGAGTACCCTCCAAAAAAAGCTATAAGAAGGGTTTCCAAAGCCCATTATCCTCACCATCACACCTTATCTTCTTACCACTCACTCTCCTCTTGCTGGTGACTTTCCTTTTGCCACTCACTTCACTCCTGCTCACTACTTGCTCTTACTCTCTATTTACTCTCTGTTGCTACTATATAACTTATGCCATTGTCTTCCAAGTCTCCCCAGGCTATATATAAGTCCTGGGCTCAGCCAACCCTCTATATGCTGCCTGCCTGCCTAGTTGCCTTGTGCAAAGACCTACTGGACTTTATCTTGGGGGCCAGTCTGTCCTGGACAATGTTCATTGGATCCAAGATGGGCAAGCAGACCATCAGCCAGTGTTGTCTCAGAACCAGGCAATGGTTCACTCACTTCCCCTTCATCTGATATTGTCATAAGTCATCAAAAATCTGGCAAAAGCTTGCCAATGTCAAGCCTTTCTGTACAGTAGAGGAACTTAAAGACTGTTATCAAGCATTTTGGCAAGCTCCAATCCAAGATTTCAAACCCTGATTTTCAACCCAGTAAGGGCTTCTTGCTTGCACAGCATGGCAGGCACTAAATTAAAGTTCACTGAAATTATACAATTTAGATGCATGTGACTTCATAATTGAAAAGTGGCCCCTCACTCACAAAGAGACATGCCATCACTTCATCACTGTATTGCACTAATTTCAGCTTATAATGTACAAGGTAATCTCATCAGGTCAGTGAACTAGGACTGATTTTGCACACCTCAAGCAAGGTTTGTGCTGCCATCAGGCAGCACCTTCCAAGCTGAATAGTAGCCTGGAACTTTGGAATTGGAAGGTATTGTAGCTAATGAAAACACATGAGATGTGGCATTCATTCAGGAATTGGTGTTAATGTTGGCAAGTGATAGGTAAAGTGGATTTTTTGTCAATCATGTCAATCCAGCTTTGATCATGCCAATGAAGCCATGGCTATGAGATGGCTTCATTTATTCTTAGAAAAGTCATTCAAAGTGACAATGAAGAATCAGCTCAGTGATTGCATAATCCTCACAAAGCAATTCAAAAACACTGTGTATTATATATATTATGCAACACATATACACTGACTCATCCTGATAACACAGAAAAACATGCTGCCAGCATGGCATAAAGAGCATATCAACAAACTCCCAGTTGATTGGGCATATACAGACATTTTGATATAGGTATGGCATGTGACTCTTCTTATTGCTCTTTGCTCTTTAGAACACCTGTTTCATCACTCTGCAATCATTGAGATTCTTGTTGGCATGCTTTGGTCTCCAAAGGCCAAACTTCACTCTGTGCTAGATCCTACCAACCAAAATCTCAACAAACTCATTGCTTTTACATCACACAATGGGCATTGGAAGTCTTTCAGTCTGGACAGGACAAGATTCTCTTTCAAACTATCTAAATATAAGATGACTTATGACTCCACACTGGCATACATTCAAACTCTGCCTTTGTTCAGCTGAAGGTGATCCTCAGCAATCAGCTTACAATAACTTGGTAGATGACATTTTTACACAAGGAGAGGGATTACTAAGCTTTGAAAGTCATGTGATAGTGTAGTAGCTGGAATGGTAATGTAATCATGATATGATAATGACTTAGTTGTTATCAAACCAATCTTAGATATTCCATAAATAGTATGCCCATTTGCTTATCCTTCATATATATACAACCAAACAGAGCTCCAGCTGGTGAGCTTTCCATTTTAACCTATATATTGTGTGAATAATATAGCATTATTTATGCTTAGCTTATTTTCTAGATGTGGCAGTCATATCAAAATGACAACTTATTGGGATAGTTTTTTGACATTGAATCATTATTACATTTATGAAACTCTAAGATGCTGCAAGATAGTTATATATCTTAGGTAAAGGTTATATTATGTCACAATGATGTAATTCTTTCCAATCATAAAAACCATCATGGTGGCTGTCCTTTCAAATTTTTTTCTAATATGATGTTGTCTAGCAAGTCCTTACTAGGGGGGCCAATAATGCAGTTTAGGCCACTCATTTCATCAATTACATCATCAGCACCTGTTTTCCCACAGACAATGAGATATATCCTTAAGAAGGCCTCTTTAAAGGCTATGTTAAAGAAGAAAAAAGCTTTTTTCTCTGCTATTTATAGAAAAAGCAGGTTGGCCTTTGCTTTTAAGTACCAGCATTGGATTGTGAAGGACAGGAAGAGAGAAGTCATGTGGTCAAGTAGAAGCAATATGTGTGGACAAAAAAGTGAAAAGGACTAACTTCTAGAAAGATCAAAAATACAGTCAAACATGTAGGAGGATCACTAATGATTTGGGGCTGTATAGGATGGAATAGAGTGAGGGTTTTGAATGAGATTGAGGGAGGATTGGTGCTGAATAGTATGTGGCAATTTTGGAGGATGGGCTGCTGCAGAGCAAGGAGAAATCTGGAATTTCTGATGATGAAGTCAACATCATTCCAGCAGAACAATGATTGCAAGTATACATTTAGGAGAGCCCAAATCTGGTTTGAGGAGCAAGATATCAAGCTTCTTGATTGGCCTGCTTAATCTCCAGACTTTAATCCCATTGGACATACTTGGGGTCATCTCAAAGGGCATCTTTTAGACTATAAAAGGGAATCTACTGGAATTATAGAATTGGCTGGTGATAGAGTTGAAGACAATTTCTGTGAAGGAGTCTCAGAAATGGATATAAAGCAGTCATTTTAATATGGCTACTATTTTACCAAATTTAATAACATCCTTTGACCCTTGAGCCAATAGAAAGCCAAGAGTAAGTACTTTATGAATTGTGGTACAAGAGCCTGGTCCTGAGCTGAGTTCTGATAATGAAGTGAGAATTGGTGGGTGCTCGTGAAGAAGCTTTCATCCTTTGGAATGGCCTTTGAGAAGGACCCACAAGTTTGAATAGAACTGTGTAGTGAAATGTTGAGGTTGGAGAAGAAGGCTAGCATAGGCATAGACAATGTGTGGGAGGACCATGATAGCTGCTATTCTGTTAGCAATGGGCTTAGAAATGAACTCATGCAGCTGTGAACTGGGAAAATATTAAATGCTTAGTAATATGGCAATTTTCATAACAGAGTGTACTTACTGTAAGTATTAATGCCAACATAAACTTTGCATTCACAGGCATAGTGATTACCTCCATAAAGGCAACATGTAACAGGTCCCTCATGTGGAGCACATTTCCTATCAGAGTGGCCTTTGGCACCAGGAGGGTGACTGTTACTGGAAAAAGTCAAATCCAAGCATGTTACGAAGTGTAGGGTCACTTACTGCATTCCAAGGGAAAGATATGCCCTTTTGCCTTGCAATTGCTTTAGTGTATTTACAAAACAATGTCTTCATCAGCTCATATCTGATGAATATCTGGAACATTCTGGACCAGAGGCAATATTGTATATCAAGCAAAATCACTGCCCAGAAGGTGGCTCCAGTGTTGCATAGCTTGTAATAGATGTCTAGAAACCTGTGGAAAGGAGTGAAGTGTTGTGACTGGACAAAAAAATGGATGATATGTGTGGATGAGGATTCTTGTGTTGTGTTGGTGAGCTCAAAGGCCCATAAAGTGCCATCAAGGTTGAATATTTGTGAAAGTTCTATGTCTGAAAACAGGAATGGCATATGATTGTTGGGTTTGATCTCAGATGCTCCCCAACAGGTGAAAAGGATAAATCTTGCAGTTGTATTGGCTTTGCTCTCTGTGATCATCAGGATTGATAATTCACCCAAGTGCTGGATGTCTCTCCATATTATATTGAATATTGTGATGTTGATGAGAGGCACCACTGGTGTATTGGAAACTGACATGGAATGTAATTGCAAAGTCTAAAAAAATGACCAGAAAGACCAAGACTTTATTACTTACTAAACTCAGCATGTGTCCTATCATGGAGATCCAATCCCCCTCACTTGCTTGGATAGGTTCATGGTGGTCAGGGTCCTTGGCTTGCCTATAGATTAGCCTCATGACCAATCCATCTATAGAACACCAGAAAGGCTTGGCTAAATTGCACTGCAAAGTTGGACCTCAACAGATGCATGCCATTACTGTGACTTAAAGGCAAGTGTCCATATTATTTTGTTTTGGAAGGAGGAAGCTCAAATATACACAGGATGGTCAAGGGGAATAAATTGTGTATAAGTAATATACATGCAATGGGAAGGAAATACAACTATAGATGAATTAAGGAAAGTAATTGGTGAAAGCACATGCTTTTGTCATGGTTATGACATAAGAAGAGTCTTCTGACAGAACTAAATAGGTCAAGTCCTGCTTGTTCACATATGAAGGAACTGTGGATATAGGAACTGTAGCTATGGTTTATATATGATTCCAGTATCTTGTAACCACTATCTCATCATCAAGTATCAAGTTGACAATTGAGCTTGAACACCACTCACCATGTGACTTTGTCAACTTGCTACATCCTATACAAGCTAGCCAAGAGAGCAGCTCAGCAATTCAGATTGTCATAGATGGTGATAGAACACTTTAATTATCTAGCCAAGAGAGCAGCTAGGTGATCTACATGAGTTACATGTTGTACTGCTAACAATGAATGAATATATCTCAGTGATTTTTGCAAATCAATCATATACTAACAAGTTAAACATCAGATTTGTAGCAAAGTGGTCTAGCTAAGCTAACCAACAAACCAGTAGATCACTACCAGATTGTTAGAAGGCATCAATAGACCATTCATTATACACATCAATGCCTACATCCATTGGTCATCCAGCATGACTCTAGTAAAGTTACAAGCAATGTGATCTTGACTACTGATTAGACCTAGGTAGTTAGGGGACCATTTATCACTTGTGCTTCACAAAGCATTACACCAGCTAGATTGACTACCAAGCATAGTCAAGCCTCCAGAATCTGACATCAATAAAGATCTACCTAAGCAACTCAACCATACACCAATGAGATAGACCATCAGCTTCTACCAAAGTGGTCTAGCTATCCAACAGACCACTATCAAACCATCAGAAAGCATTAGGAGATAATTCATCAGTACAGCCAACTACCTACACCACTTGTGGTTATCCAGCATAACATTACCTAGCAAAGTGGCAAGCAATCAATCTCGACTACTGAATGATTCAAATGATTTATTAGGTAGTGTTAGGGGACCATTTATTGGTTGTTGTTATGTGAGACATACTTCCTATGTCAAGTGTGACCAAGCTGTTTTGAGGGAGGTACTCATGAAGAGATACTACATCCTGGATAGGCTTTAAAGGGCAAAAGAAACAAAAAGGGGATGAAGGTTCTAATGAAGAACAAGACATTCTGAGGGCAGACATCTGGATCCAGGATGACTCAGGGACAAGGAAATATGCTGTTATTGCATAGAACAAGAGTAGGGAAGTAGAGTACATGCAGTGTGATATATAAGACAATTCCCTAAAATGATTACTTAAGGAGAATGCTATGGAATGTAGAGGAAGGATGATGCAAGCCCTATGATAAGCAAGGCTTGTGGGACTCCGAGGCTGTCCATAGTCAAGAGATAACAAGAATAGGAATAATGTACCACATCCTACTAGTGGTAAGAGAAGAGCAGAAGGAGAACAGCTAGGATGTGAATGGTGTAAGTGGGACAGGGGGGAAAAGATAGGGTCTAATGCCAACAAATGGTGTTTGTACTTGTACAAAGGTAATTCAAGAAAGAGAAGACAAGTATGGTGAATGAAAAGAAGGAAAAATGTACTGTCTAAGTAAAGGATTGTAACAGTTGCATGTTAGAAAGTGTTACATTAATTAGATTGACTACAAAGTGTAGTCAAATAGAAGTGTACTAGACACCACAATTCTGGGTGGCAAATCAACCATAAACCTACAAGGTAGACAACAGCATGTGGCAAAGTGGTCTAGCTAGCCATGGACTGTTTTGATTATTGACAGCATGGCAGAAAGCATCAGAAGACCATTCATTGGTATAGCTAAATGTCTACACCACTTGTGGTTATCTAGCACAACACTACCAAAGCAACAAGCAAAGTGGTCTAGCTACCAATGACTCAAATGATCATTTGTCATCATTAGATAGTATTAGGAACCATTCATTAGTTGTGCATAAAAAGTGTTGTGCTAGCTAGGGATAACTACCAAATGTAGTAGTTGTTGTGTCCATGTCCACCCCCATGTATAGGCTCCAGCCTGTTGTTTGGTTGAGTTTGCCATGGTGTGCAAGAGGTGTGAGTTTATGTGCAAGAGTAGTGCAAAGCAATGTTTGATGACACTAATTCCAATTCTCTGATGCACCCACCATCACCATCGTCATGTGTTATTTACTACCATAAACAGTATAATTCATAATACAACAGAGAGCAAGTAAAGAGCAAGTAAAAGACATTGAAGTGGCAGGTGCAAGGCATATGAGACATAGCAGAGTAACAACTAATGACAGAGGACATGATCATACGACCTGGACAAGATGTTTCAGAAAAGCAACATTACTTAGTACACATATATTTGCTGGTTGAAGCCAAGCCAGCAGCAAAAGCATTCACAGCCCTTTGCTTCTCATGGGCAGACACAGTTTCATCTGAACCCTTTTTGATGACTTGAATATGAGTGAACTCTGAATGAAGTGGGACTGTGAACTTTGCTTCCTCATGAGAGTCCACAAGGACTGCAGGAATGATATTACTTTGGAGAGATGCACTGAGGTTCTTCCCAGGATGGGCATATCCTGAGTAAGCAAAGTTAAGGTGCTGCTCCATATTGTATCTCCAGATGGCCAGCTGCCAACCAGTCTTCCTAGTACATGGAAGGTGTGGACATAGGGGACAAATGATGGGAACATTCTGGCATAGACACTTCTTTGAACCCTTGTCCACATACGCAAACTTGATTTGGACCTTGGAAGGGCACTCTGTATGCATCTCGACTTCATGTGACGATGTAACCTTCAGTTTGACTGCATAGTCCAGATGTTCAAGTTCAGAATAACTGCAGAAACTGCAGGGGAACAAGTGGGTGACTGGGAAAACTAGTGGTTCTTCAACTCCTTATATGCTTTGAAGAATTTGTGGTTGACAACTAAGAAATGACTTCCTCACAAACAAGACTGGGTGAACCTGCAGGTGATCCCTGAGTATGATGAAATAAATGAGAGGAAGATGGCAACATATTATCCTTCAAACAATACAGCAACTCTTGGCTCATGTTCAATTGAACTAAAGCAATGTTAGAGACCAGGATCTTTTTTTCCAGTATTCATGTCCATATCTGATCTGTTACAGTCTTATGCTCAGGACGTACACTTCTCTTTTCCTCTTTCATCTTTCTGTTACACCGCTTACATCCTCACCGTTCTACTTCTGATCTTGCCTTCCTACCGGCAGGATGCGGTTCCTTTGATCTATTCTTGTTGATTGTCATTGTCTTAACTACAGACAGCATCCTCCTACAAGCTTACATATCTTGAGCTTGCGTCTCCTCTTCCTTCACATTCCATAGGATTCCATTGATTAGCTAAGCCCTACTTAGCAAGCCCTATATATACCGTCGC